>SNQJ01S0026777.1:62402-80617 GCA_010110895.2 Picea sitchensis | reverse complement strand
AACCCCGAATTCCCAATATAGAACCGGGGATTGGTATTTCGCTAATGCGAGTTTAGGGAGATTGCTCATGTATGGGAGTTTGATTCCAAATTTTTTTAAAATATGATAGTGGGTATGTTACATCTTTCCTTGGGAATATCTCTCTCCTCAAATGTATCAAAAATTGATCCCCAATTTCAAAATTAATCTCTCTTCTCTTCTGGTCTACTCTTTTCTTGTACCTCTTACTATTGTCATGTAGCTTCCCCTTGACTTGCTCATGCAATATTATCATAGTTGTATCAAAATCCTCTGCATCATCACTCCTTATTTCTATTTTTACTAGATCTCTAAGTTCATAAATTCCTCTTGGGTGCATACCATACACCATTTGAAATGGATTTTTCCCTGTACTTCTATTAGGTGAGTCATTGTAAGCAAACTCAACTTGTGCAAGAACTTGATCCCACTGACTTCTATGCTCACTTACCAAACTCCTCAGTAAGTTTCCCAAGCTCCAGTTTACCACTTCTATCTGCCCATCAGTTTGTGGGTGATAGGATGAATTGAAAGAAAGGTTTTTTCCAATCTTGTTCCACAACTTCCTCCAGAAATGTCCAACAAATTTAGTGTCTCTATTTGAAACTATACTTCTAGGTAACCCATGCAATCTTACAATTTCTTTAAAAAACAAATTTTCTATATGGGTTTGATCCAGATTTTATGAGTAGGACAAAATGAATACATGTTATTATCGAAATATTCTTAACATATAGTAACAAATATACAGTAAATCTGGTTTCTATTCAACAAGGAAATAAGTTGAAACTGTAAAATGCAATGGAAAACAAGCTTGCTAGAACAATGGCGGCTTATCTCTGAGAAGAGATGTGACAGTTGCACTCATTCGCAAGAAGATAATTACAATGAAGCTCCGAAGGCCTTTTTACAATAAACAGGAATGTCAAAAACCCTAGACATACAAAAACCTAACCCTAGCAAATGAAGCGCCAAAAGTCATGTGGGCTCCGTTTGGGTAAGTTAGTACATCAACTTCCCGGGGTCGTAACTTTTGCATATGATCTCCGTTTTAGGTGCACAATAGCCTGTTGGAAAGGTATATCCAAGGAATACACATGTTTCCTTCAAATTGTGACTTTATCATAAGTTTGACTACGACAATCCCTAAAAACGTTTTTTAGGGCCTCAAAACGACCCCGTAAGTTAGGGACCCAAAAACTAGGAAAAAACTGCCAAACTAGAAAACCGCCAAAATGAGCCAGTTGGAATAGGTGGGAGGCCACCGACACCCATATGGATTAATCCTCGCCCATTAGGAAGCAATGGTATCCATTGCGTTGAGTTCCCCCATCAGATGAGGAAATTTCTACAGAATTTGGCCCCAGGTGAGCCACTTGCCTTGGTGTAGGCGTTGCCCTGCTTTGACAACTCGACAAAGCCGGATCCTTTGCTGGAAAGTGCCCTTGACCTGTTTGTCCACAATCTAATAATTGGAT
This sequence comes from Picea sitchensis, assembly GCA_010110895.2. Taxonomy (NCBI): domain Eukaryota; kingdom Viridiplantae; phylum Streptophyta; class Pinopsida; order Pinales; family Pinaceae; genus Picea; species Picea sitchensis. Next base: position 79,121 of record SNQJ01S0026777.1, on the reverse strand, counting down.
TCATTTTGTATGCAGTCGAGGTTGAGCTCTGTTGGTGTCAAATGTTTTTCTATCTCTAAGGTGTCCAATAATGGTGGGAAATAAGGTCGAATGAGATCCACATTGAACACTTGGTGCATGCCAAGGAAAGGAGGAATGTTGAGCTCAAAAGAATTATCACCCACAACCTTGGTGATGGTGTATGACCCATAACTGAGTGGTTGAAGCTGTCGATGGGGTCTTGTAAGGCATTCTTTTTGCAAGTGCAACCAAACTTTTTCCGCCACCTAAAACTTATGTGGCACCCAGTGTTGATCATGGCACTGCTTATACTTGTCAGTGGACTTCTGTAGGATATCCTGAACCTATTGGAGGATGTGTTGGATCCACTCAATGAAACATGTGGCTTTGTCAACTTCAGTTGGAGTAGGAGATGAGTCAACCGAGGTGACCATAAGGGGTAGTGCAACATCTATGGCACCCAATGGTTGGAATTCCAACCCCACCTAAAAGGGGTTTTGGCCGGTTGAGCTATGCAGGGCTTGGTTTTAGCTATGCTGAACATAGGGAAGACTCTCATCCCATGTGCGAGGGTGATTGGAACTATACATGTGCAAGATATGCACGATCATTTCATTTATGACCTCGGTTTGTCCATCTGTCTGGGGGTGGAAGGCCGTGGATTTGGTGATCTTGGTGTCTAGCAGTGAGCAGAGGCTCGACCAGAATGTGATGAGAAATTGACTGTCCTCATCTGAGAGAATGATTTGTGGGATTCCAAAATGTACCCAGAATTGTTCAAAGAAGATCTTAGCAGTGGCCTCTACTGTGATGCTCTTCTTGTAGGCGACCAAAATCGTCGTATTAGAAAAGCAATCAACAACCAAAAAAACAAAGTCATTTCCACGCTTGGTTGATGGGAGGCCTGACATGTATTCCATTGAGATGGATTTCCATGGCTTGTTAGTAGTAGGCAGAGGGGTGTACATGCCCTATTTCTTAGTGGTTGGTTTGGCAATAACACAGGCAGTGCAGGACCTGATATACTTGCTGACCTCCTATCGAAGTTTTCTCCAGTAGAAATGTTTCTGCAACATCCCCACTGTCTTTTCGACACCGAAGTGTCCTGCAACCCGACTGTAGTGGGCTTCCTAGATTAGCGTCGTTCGCTCGCTTGATGGAAGACAAATATGGCCCAGACGACACAACAACCGGTCCTGAAGATGGAAATTAGCGACAATTGCATTTGCGCCCAACATTTGGTAGGTGGTGGCGAAGTCTGGGTCTGTCTCATAGAGTTGGGGCCATCCAAAGGTCTCATGGCCGCAAGATTCTATCACTGTGGTCAGCTCTGTGACTAGCAGTCTGCTGAGGCAATCAACGACGTGGTTGGTGATTCCTGTTTAACACTTGATGTTGAGGTGGAATTGCTGGAAGTATGTGGACCACTTCTGATGGCGATCATTCTGCAATTTTCCTTGTGTCCACATTAACTGTAGTGGCTTATGATCAGTGTGGATGAGTGTCTCGTTCCCAATAATGTAATGTCTCCACTGGCGACAGGCTTTCACAATGGAGTACATTTCTTTTTCGTAAGTAGGGTACTTACGAACAACATTTGATAGTGTCTCACTATGATAGGCCACAATATGGCCATGCTGAGTAAGAATGACGCCCACAACATAGTCTAAAGCATCTGTCTTGATCTCAAAGGGTTGCTGCAGGTCCGATAGTGAAAGTACTGGGGATAAGGACAAGCATTGCTTCAAATCATCGAACGCTTGTTGTTGGGACCGACCCCACACAAATTTATCCTTACCACCACCCCTAGTTACTTGGTTGAGGGCCCATGCAATATGGGATAATCCCAACACGAACCTGTCGTAGAATTTGGCAAGGCCCAAGAAGCTCTGAATCTCAGCGAGTGTGGTTGGGGCTGGCCAGTCACGACTGAATTGGATCTTGGTTGTATCCACATGTATGCCATGTTGATCAATGATGTAGCCCAGGTAATGGACCTATCCATGTCGAAGGAGAATTTTTCCAATTTGGTGTATAGCTTGTGCTGCCACAGAGTGTGCAGAACCTGCTAAATATGATGCAAGTGTTCTTCCCAAGTCTTGTTGTAAATGAGGATGTCATCCATATACACCACTACAAAAGTATTGGTGAATGGTTATAGGATATCGTCCATCATCCTCATGAAAGTGGTTGGAACATTTTTCAAATCAAAGGGCATGACCAACCATTCGAAAAGACCTTCCTTTGACTTGAAGGCGGTCTTCCATACATCTGTTTCTTCTATCGAGACCTGGTGCTAGCTAGAATTTAGATCAATCTTACTGAAGTATTTGGCCCTTGTGAGTTAATCAAGGAGGTCATCAATTCGAGGAATCGGGTACCAGTTTCTGACTATGATTTTATTCATGGCTCGATAATCAATGAAGAGTCACCAAGTTCCACCTTTCTTCTGTACCAGCACGATTGGGCTTCCACAAGGTGATGAGATGGGACATATGTTCCCCTTGTGGAGAAATTTTTGGATCTGCCGCTTGATCTCCTCATTCTAGATCTGCCGCTTGATCTCCTCATTCTATAATAGAGAGCAGTGGTAGATTGACCCATTGGGAAACGGTGCATCGGGGGTCAGATCGATGGGGTGCTTAACCTGACAGTGCAGAGGTACCCTGGTAGGTGAGGATAAGATATCTGAGTATTCTTCCATGAACTTATCCACTTGCTTCTGCTGTGTGGAGAGGTCGACCGTGTAGACCCTCGATGTGGCTGCAATCTGTTGCTCATTCTGAGAGAGAAGAATGAATAAGACAAACTTCCTCGTCTGAGAGATGACCTTCCTACATTGCTTGGAAGAGATCAAGGAAATATCACTAGGTGGGACTGCCTTAGGTATCCTGTACAATTTCTTGTTCAAAGTAATAATAACACTGTGAGGCCTAGAATCATATACAACATGACGTTTCCATAAATATGGTTGGCCCAAAAGAACATTACAAACTTCGAGAGGGGAAACATCACACAATACCTCGTCTTTGAAGGGCTTGATGTTGTATGACATGTGACATTGTTGGCTGGCGTGGATGTCATTTCCTTGGCGGAGTCATCCGATGGTGTAGGGTTGCGAATGCAACGTTTTTGGCAGGGTGAGTCGCTTGACAACCTCTGCTGAGATGAGGTTCTTTTGGCTACCGCTATCAACGATGAAGTGTAGTGGGGTACCCTTCGCCCCACATATGTGAATGAAAAACACGTTTTCATTCCTCTGGCTCGTCTGGTTCACTAGGCTGGAGCTTGGTGGTAGTAACGATAGAACTGGGTTCTATGTCAATGATCCATCTCCCTCTTTCTGGTTATGACTCAGAGTCAGAACCCACATCTGATTCATAGGATTTCATCTTAGCCACCAGTGACTACTTTTAGCGGCAATCAACCTTGTTATGCCAGGGGCTCTTATGGAAGTCACACCACTTCACTGTATCTTTCTTTGTCTTTCCAATGTCCTTATTTTCTTGCGGCCTAGACTAGTTTTCCATATTTTCTTTGTCCTTTGTTCTGTGGGTTGGGGCCGCCCTTTCCTAGCTTTTGCTGAGAGGGGTTCCCAGGCCCAAATTGCCGCGTCTTTTGTTTGAGCTTCTGCTCGATTTTGAAGACATACTAGTAGGTCACGCCCAAGGATGAGATGTCCATAAACTTCATTTTGGCCTAGATGTATCTATGAAGACCGTCGCGATACTTGAGCACAAGATGTCGCTCAAAATATTTGATACCCAACTTGGTGCGCAAGGTATGGAATATATTTGTGAACTCGGGCAATGTTTGGTCTCTTTCCTGCCATAGTGTGGTCCATTTGTGTACAATTCGTCATAACTTCCAATAGGGTAGGGTAGTATTGTTCTGTAATAACATCCCTTAAGGATTCCCTGGTGATCGTGACTGTAAGTAATGAGGGTTCCTCTATTTCCTTTTGCTCACAGAAAGTTTCCCACCAATATTTGACATGGGGAATGACTTTGAGGAGCACAAAATTAATCCTTTCTCTATTCGAGAAATTATGGATAGACAAATACCCTTCTAGCAGATTTGTGTCTCCTATTAGTAGTCGCTGAAGGATTTGCGCAAAACTATCCATCATCTCATTCCTTTGTTGCGTGAGGGATTCCTCGAGAAATTTTTTGAAGGGATCTCCTGTCCCGTCGTCTTTCTTTTCTCCCACCATGAGAGGTCACTTGGGTGTGCGAGNAAGCTCGAGACCCAATTCTTTGTACCCTGACCTCGTTGGGGACGTGCATTAAGAACGACAAGGAGAAGATTGCTCTGATACCACTGATCCAGATTTTATGAGTAGAACGAAATGAATAGAAATTATTATCAAAATATGCTTCACACAAAATAACAAATATACAATAAAACTGGTTTTTATTCAACAAGGAAATAAGCTGAAACTGTAAAATGCAGTGGAAAACAAGCTTGCTAGAATGGTGATAGCTTATCTCTAAGAAGAGATGTGATGGTTGTGCTCATTCGCAAGAAGATAATTACAATGAGGATCTCAAGGCCTTTTTACAATAAACATGAATGTCAAAAACCCTAGACATCCAAAAACCTAACCCTAGGAGATGAAGCACCAAAAGTCATGTGGGCCCCGTTTGGGTAAGTTAGTACATCAACTTCCTGGGGTCATAACTTTTGCATACGATCTTCGTTTTAGGCACACGATATCTTGTTGGAAAGGTCCACTCGAGGATTACACATGTTGCCATCAGACTCTAACTTCATTTATATTTTCTCTATGGTGGGCCCTAAAAACGTTGTTTAGGGCCTCAAAATGGCCCCATAAGTCAAGGATCCAAAAATTAGGAAAAAACTACCAAAATGAGCCAGTTGGAATAGGTGGGAGGCCACCGAAATCCAGTTGGATTAGGGTTACATCACTGGTCTTAAAACAAGGTATAAAATGTGTCATTTTTGAGAATCTATAAAAAATTACAAGGATTGAATCATTTCCCCTATGAGTTCTAGGAAAACCCAAACAAAATCCATGCTTATGGCATCCATAGCCTACTTTATGTCGAGAATGGTTGATATAAACCTATATTTTGTTTCTTCCCTTTGGCATACTGACATACTCTACATATTTCTACAAACTTCTTAACATCAGATCTCATACCTAGCCAAAAATAAGAAGAACTTAATTGAGCATAAGTTTTGTCTTGTCCAAAGTGACCAGCCAATTCCCCACTGTGCTTCTATTGCAACAAGTTATCCCTTATTGATCATTTCAGAATTCATAATTGACTACCTTTGAACAAAAATCCCTTTTGGATCGTATACTCTATCCAAGGACTTCAATATCTAATCATCAGGTTCTCACATGCTTCATAGGATTCCTTGAAGTCTGCATCTTCTTTGTACATTTCCCTGAGATGTTGAAACCCGAAGGTACTCACTTGGAATTCCTACAAAACCAAACACCTCCAACTCAAAGAATCTGCAACTTTTTTAGCACTTTCACTAGTATGTTTAAGAACAAATGTAAAGATTTGCATAAACTCTACCCATTTGGCATGTCTTTGATTCAACTTCCACTGCTTAGTTATGAACTGCAAAGCATGATTTTCAATGTACCAAATAAATTCCCTAGGCATGAGACAATGCCTTCACTTCTTTAAATCTTGGATCACTGAATAAAACTCTTTGTCATAAGTTGTGTACTTCTACTTGGCATTATTCAATATCTCACTGAAATAAGCAATAGGCTTATCATCTTGGCTTAGAACAACACCAATGGTCATTCTGCTTGCATCACACTTGACTTGGAAACATTTATGAAAATATAGAAGAACCAAAATAGGTTGTTCAATGATGTTATCTTTCAACAATTTGAATCATTTTTAAGATTCTACTATCCATTTAAATCACTAACATTCCTTCTCAATAGTCTCAACTATTGGAGCACATATTCCACTGAAATTTCTAATGAATTTTCTGTAGAAACTTGCTAACCCATGAAAAATTCCTACCTCATAAATATTTTTTGGAGAAGCCCACTCCTTGATTTCTTTCACCTTATCTGGATCCATCTTCAATCCATCTTGAGAGATTACGAAGCCCAAATAAACTATCTATGTCTTCATGAAGGAACATTTCTTCAGATTAATCAAACGTTTCTCTTGTTACAACTTTCTCAACACCAACTTCAGAAACATTAAGTGCTCTTCCTTTGTTCTGTTGTAGACAAGAATATCATCTAGATATAAAATTCAATAAAATCCTTGAGGACTTCATTCATGAGCCTCATGAATGTACTAGATGCATTTGACAAACCAAAAGGCATGGCAATCCATTCATACAAACCATCATTTGTTTTAAAGGTTGTCTTCCATTCATCTCCCTCTCTCATCCTAATATGATGATATCCACTCTTTAAATCAATCTTTGAAAAATAATTTGCACCACTTAAACAATCCATCAAATCATCCATATGGGGTAAGGGAAATGTGTACATGATTGTAATCTTGTTAATTTCTCTGGAGTCTATACACATTCTCAATATTCCATCCTTATTTGGACTCAAAACAATTGGCATTGCAAAAGGGATTAATCTTTCTCTGACCAATCCTTTATCCAACATCTCTTGAACCTAATTTCTGATCTCCTCATTCTCCTTGGGTGTGATTCTGTAGGAAAATTGTTTGGTATACTTTCTCCTGGAATCAAGTCTATGTGATGGCTAATTCTTCTAATGGGTGGAAATGAATTATGCAACTCATCAACAATGATATCATCAAACTCATTTAATAGTTATTGAATTTCAGCAGGAAAATCATGTAAATTAGTGTTGGTAAGTATTACCCTTGGTTTACCAATCAAATCAAGCCACAACTCCTCTTCTTTCTTGACTTCCTGCAACAGTTCCTTTCCACTCATCAATAGCACACTTGGACCAACTTCTTCTTTATCTCCCACATATTTTAGTGGCAATAACACATGCTTGTGTCCATCCTTTTCAAGAATATAGGTGTTCCTTCTTCCATCATGAACAACTTTTCTATCATACTTCCATGGTCTTCCCAACAAAATATGGAAGACATCCATGGGCATGATATCACATAAAATTTCATCTTTATAACCACCAATCCAATTTCTACCTTACATTGTTCACTTACCATAATTTTATATCCTTTATACAACCATGACACTTTATATGGAGTAGGATGTGCCATCCTTTGCAATCCCAACTTCTCCACCATATCTGTAGAAACTAGATTGTCTGTGGTGCAACTATGAATGACCACCTTACAAAATTTCTCTTTTGATTTGCACATGGTTCGAAGTAAACTCTTTCTGTTGGTTGGTTCATGAGTTTCCTTTTCTAACTTAATCAAAACTCTCTTCAAAATTAATGATTCACCCATATCAGGAGTTTATCATTTCACTTCTTCATTCATAGTCTCTTCCTTAGCTTCTACAATGTGAACTCCTCTATGGTTTGTTGACTTGTTCTCAGGAAAATCACAAGACATGTGTCTTGTTTTCCCACAAGTATAACACCTGATATCTCTACCCCTGCCTCTGCCTCTTAACTCACCTCCTCTAGGTGATTGACTGTTGGAACTTTCTGCTTCCCCCTTTGAAGTCTGCAATCTTCCTCTGTTGGATTATCCCTTTCCCCTTGATGTACTCCTTCCTCAACTATTTTTTCTCTGATTCCTAGCCAATTTATCTTCTGCCTTTAGGGATGCTTGGTAAGCATATTCCACCGTTCTCAGGGAAAAAGACTGATCTCATCTGGAATATCATATCTCAGTGCATTTATATACCTGACAAATTTTTCTGCATCTTCTTCTATATGACCTGCCTTGATATTCAACCTATAGAATTCTTCAGTGTACTCCTTCACTGTCATGGCTTTCTGCCTCAATTTCTGCAATTTTATGAACATGTTCAATTGGAAATCCTTAGGCATGAATTTGCCTTTGAATTTATCTACCATTCTATCCCATCTTTTGATTTTATCCTTTCCTTTCCTCCTCTGATTTACCTGCAACTCATCCCACCATAAAGTTGCATGGCCTTTCAATCTTGTCACTACATGTTTGAATTTCTTTTCTCCATCCACCTCTTCATAGTCAAAGTACTTTTCCATTGCATTGATCCAATAAGCAATCCATCCACATTCATGTTACCCTCATACATGGGCACTTACATATTTGGTATGGCTCCCACCTTTGTGACCAATCTTAGCATTTGTTGCTCTGTTGTTTCTCCTCCTGCTGCTTCTTTTGTTCCCTCTTCAAATATTGTATCTTTACTTTCACTGACATCTCCTATGTAAGGTTCTCTTCTCTGAGTTGTCTCCATGGATTCCATCCTCGTCTAGATGCACTTCAACTCCAATCACAACTCCTCCGTTGCTACATTTCTCTTTCGGCCTACACAATTATATTTTGAGGATGTCAAAGACCATAATATTCCTATGCATGAGGGAATGCAAGTTATGTGGTTATGTCAAGTCATCGACATAAATACTACTAATTCATATTCATGTAGTTGTTATCTAGTCGTATTTTTTGTCTGTGGACTAAATTGGTCGTTTAAGTTAGTAATTTTTAGTTGTGTTACACAAAATTGCTCAACTTTGGTAGTATAACACTGTCGTGACTAATGTTTTTGGTCACATAGTCACTAATTACCCATTTTGTACTAGTGCTTCATAACTTCACTTTATTCTTGTCAAAATGAATCATCCTACTAATGAAGGCCCAAAATTTTGTTTGGCCTTTTGTGTAAAGGTTACCTCTTTTAGAATATTTTTTACGTGTTTTGACATTTATTTTAATGAGTTGAGATCTTGACTTGAGAAAATTATGTTTTCTTATGGTATTTTTTACAATTGATTGTGAAAATATATGATGATACGCATTATGGTGTTTTGAATGAGTATTCATATCAATTGTTCTAAAGAATCCACACGCCATCTAATAATATGATTAAATTTTTTTCTAAACTTTTAATTGTCTTTGCCTAAATATTTCCTAACAATAGCCAAACTCCTAGATTTTTAATAAAGATATCAATAATTATCATTTAACTCCATCATATTTTAATTCAAAATCATCTTTAATAATTTTGTAAGTTTGATAACAAATAATTCATTCAACTATCTTGCCTTCAAGGGGCACTAGAGCATTTTCATTCACCTAAATATGTTTAGGATTTCCTCATTGCACATGGATCAATTTAGGTAACGAAAGTGGATCCATAGTTTGTAACTCATCACCATTAGGTTGTGGAATTTCACTGAGAGTTTTTAACCATTCATGCCCTTCCTAGTCAAAATTTGGAGGAGAATGGATATTCTCCCAACTAGCCTAAGTGACATCTAATTGTTCAACATAAGGTTGCACCCTAGTCTCTTCATTAGAAGGATATGCAATGTTATCTTTCTAATTTCCTCTAGTGTATAATTACATCTCACCAGAAGTTTAAGTATTTCCTCATTAAGAAGAAATATTCTTAATGATACAATCATTTCAAGATGACTCGATGTCAAAACATAAATGGCATTTTCTTCACCTATTGTGATGGCATACAAATAAATGTGGCATCCATTGTGTTCAAAATTGAGTAGATCCCTCATGGATGCCTACATTTTTGCATACCTAAACTTGCCTTTTTCTTTTAGTTCATTGACTTTTAGGAGGTTTCTCTCTCCTTGAAGACTTTGTTTCTTGATTGTGTATGTTTCCCATCTTCACGAGGATTAAAAATAAGAGCTTGAATTTTTTTTTCTTTCAAATCATATTAAAATATTAGATTCTATACTATAATTAGTTGATTCTTTAGTTTTTCAAGTTATAAACTTATAATTTTTTCCAAGAAAAAAAATGCACTTTCTATAACAAACTGAAAATACAATCCTTAGGTGCTAATGCACATGCAATGTATGACTAGTTTTATGTGGCCTATAGGCCCACTATCAATATATTTTTCATAATCTATCCAAAAACCTTAAATATCTAATTGAATTCTAATCAAAATATGTCATCATTAGTTGACATATTACAGATCAATAGTCAAATAAGATAAACAGTCTAAAATGTTACAAAACCTTGAGGAAACTAGATATCCCTCAATAAATTCATCTAAGACAAACAAATATTCAGCCAAGTGCAAAGGATCATTAACTAGTGAATTGGTAAAACAATTCAGTTCTCTATATATATGAATACAATTAATCATCTGAAAAAGACCAGAGATATTCTTCAAATGCAATGCCAACTGTGAAAGATCAGTACTGTGGACCTGGATTGTATTGTTCATCCATTTGATAGTCATACCAGAGTCTCCAAATATCTATATTTGCATAATATTTTTCTCTAAAGCACACTTCAATAGGAAGAACAATGCTCTAAATTCACCTTGATTATTTGTCCCAATACCCAATTTTGTCTTACTAGTGAAATAGTGATCCTCAACAGTAAATAACACAAAACCTAGACTATAGAAGTGTTTTGGACCTCAATAGGCTCCATCAAAGAATCTTCACACATAATCCTTGTTCATAATCACCTCTCCAATCACACGACTAGGTTTTTTCTTTATACCCGACTTATAAGAGGAAAAAGGGAAAGAGATTGTAATGAAATTTTCAAAGTGGGAACTTGGACATCCTCAAAAAGGCTAACATTCCTCACCAACTAAATTCCCCAAGTAATCAAGTAGGAAAGTGTTCTATATTTATTCAATTGTATTCTAATAAAGTACTCTTCAAAGCAATATTCTAGTGTCACTTTATCCCACAAATGTTGAAGTGAGGTATGATGTTCAACCTCTTTCCATACGTTAAAAAATGTAAGGAAGTTTCTTCATTACTTCTATAGAGGATGCAAATTGTTGCACCTACTTTATTTCTCTTTTTACGTCTATCCCAAGTTAAAACCTTTTGGTTGAGAACAAGCCAAAGGAATGGGATGTACTTTGGAGGGGCTTTAACCTTCCATAACTTCTTCCACAACCAACATATTTCTTGAACCTCTGGTGTTTGTAAACTTGTGTATCCAAGTATGGTAGTATAGAAACCTTCAGTTTTGTTTGAAGCCCAAGCAATTTCATCATCTTCGTCCCTAAGTCTTACACGTGCCTTCCTAATCTCAACTAAAAATCCATCCAAACACTAAGCCCAAGGCCCAAGCTTGTAGCCAGCCTTGGATCCAAATTGAGGTAATCAGAGGATTATCAAATTTGTTCAATTTGCATATTCCTTGTTCCTATAGCTAGAGGATTCAATTTTTTGGGAGGAAAATGCCTTCACCACATCCTAGTATCGCATATGTACTTACTTTGACTTGAACCCCCGAACCAACTTCCCAAGCAAGAAACTGACCTATGACTAGAAAGGTAATGTCAAATATTTCCACTTATTGGATACATTATGAACATTATTTCTTCTCATCCTAATCCAGTATATGACAGTGCCAAGGGAAATATATTTTTCAATTAGAATCCTTCTCCATAGACTATCTTTGATCAAGAAATTCCAAAGTGACTTAGCTACTAGGGATTTACCAAAAATGAAGATGTTCACAATGCCCCAACCACCCTAATCCTTAGGTAAAGTAATTACCTTCCAGTTTGTCAAATGGGACCCCTTATAAACACAACTACCCTTCCATAGATAGTTAAAACACACCTTCTTGATCCTATCCAAAATTCCTTTTGGAATATGAGCCATAAGATGCCAATAGATTGGAATGGTTTCACCAATGATTACACCAAAAGTTCACTCTTTTTTAAATCCTGGATATTAGCCACATCTAGTATCATGAGAGGGGAATGGAAAAGTATGTTCCAAACTATTCCTTACTTATGCTTCCACTTCAGGAAAATACAAGGCAAATTTTGTAATATTAGTTTCCATCTCCGTGGCTAGATAACATAGTTCTAGAATCTATTTGTAGTTTCAACATTCCTCTTCAGAGAAAAAATGTAATAGCAAAACATCATCTACATATAGTAGATGAGTTAGTTGTTCCCTCATAATTTTAATTCCCAGGAGTTTCCTTTGTATTCTAGCTTCAAGAATAACTCTACTTAGACCTTTTACAACCAATAGGAAAAGGTACGAGGAAAAAGGGAAGCCATGTCTGATCCCCCTAGAAGGTTTAAAGAACTTAGAGACAAAACCATTAATTAAAACAACAAATGAAAAGGATATCACATAGCCCATTATCGATTTTACTAAAGGTAGATCAAAGCCAATATGAATCAGGAGAAACATTAGATATAGACAAGACATCCTATCATAGGCTTTAGACAAGTCTAGTTGGATAATTGTTGCACTAATATGAGAAGTTTTAATTGAGTGCAAGACTTCCTGATCTATGCCTATTGCCTCATGTATAATTCCACCCTTCATAAACCCAAATTGTTCAGAGGAAATGACATTACTCAACAAGGATTTGATTCTAACAAAGATCACATTAGAGATTATTTTATAAAGGAAATTACACATGGAAATAGGTCAAAAATCACCAAATGTATCAAGTCCACCCACCTTAAGAATCATGACTAAGAAGGTGGAATCATAAATACCTAGCATCTTCCTAGTCTCCCCAATCTCTTCGACAACTCTTAGTAAATCATCTCTGAGAACATCAAAAAAGTTTATAAAAAATTGTGCAGTCCACCCATCTAGTCCAAGGCTCTTATCCTTTTGAAAAGTATTAAATAAAAACATAAGTTTCTCCTTGTTCATTGTTCTATAGAATATATTATTCTCTTCTTAGTTAGCAAATATATAAAAATATGACACAACTTTTAGTATATCCCCTAAGTTCACCTTATCAGGTTCTTTAAATATCTCTTTAAAGTGACGAACCCCCATATTTTCCAAATCAAGGAACCCCGAAAACTTGTTTCCATCCTTGATTATTAATTCTTAAATAGTGTTGTTGTCCCTCTCGTGCCTCACAAATTTTTGAAAGTACTTGGTATTTTGGTTACGGGCCTCAATCCACAAGGCTTAGCTCTTAATTCACCACTCTTTTTCTTTATCCAATAAAATATTTTTCTTTGCTCCTTTTGATGGGTATGTGTTACATTATTTGTGCGACCGAACCTAGTGTATGCATTTCACTGGGTGAGCGGGGGGGGGGGTCACAGGGTGATGTAGCCCCCAAATTTTTTTTGGGTGGTTTTTTGTGTTCGTTTTTAGCGGTTTTTTGGAACGTGATTTTCTAATTTTGGTTAAGGAATTAGGGTTCTTGAATAATTTGAGTCAATGGATTAGGGTTTTTGGATGTCGGTGGATCCTATATATATATACTGTATTTTAAAAAATGAAGAATGATGAATAAAAGACTAGAGGTGTGACTCTAAAAAGGTTGTTGGTTTGGGTTTCCAAGGTAAAATCTATGTGTAATGTGTGTGTGTGTGCCATTATATCTTTTCTATTTTTATTAAGAATCTATTTGCAGTAATTAATTGTACAAGGTTAAAATCTACATTTGGTATCAAAGCAGTTGTTGGCTTCACAGGGATTCCTTTGTGGTTAGGGGTTTGGCTCGGGTCTGCGGTAAACCTTGTTATAGTGGGAGCTTTGCGGTATCGATTCTTGCTGTGAAAATAAATGATGAGCAGTTAAAAAATAGAGATCGAGAAAGTTCATGGGAAAAGTTTTGAACTATGGAAGCTCAAGATGGAAGATCTGTTGGTGGATAAATATTAGTGGAACATTGTAGATATAGGTATTGCACCTACAAAATGTTAATAAAATACTGGGAAAAGTTGGATAAGAAGGCGAAGAGCACAATATGGTTGTGTCTCTCATATTTAGTATTATTGAATGCATGAGGGGAAACCACAACCAAGGCATTATGGAATAAATTAGGGGCTTTGTATCAGTCTAAGTCCCTGGTAAACAAATTGTTCCTACAAAAGAAGTTGTACAACTTGTTATCCCTTTGTAAATTCCCAGAGGTTGTCGGGCAGTAGAAGAAATTTATCAGAGGTAACTTTATCCAACCACTTCGAAATTGGGATCTAGACCTGCCAGTTTCAGAGGTATCTCTTTGTAAGATTTAACTTTGTTTCAGGTTTCAGATATTAGGCTAGTTAAATAAATAAGACTGTGTTGTTTGTTTTATAAAATTGATGAAATATTGTTTATGCATCCATTGGGCTATGGGGTCTGTTTTATAAAGTTTGAGACCAATAACAAATTTTATAAGGTCTTTTCACAGGGAAGGATAGTGAAATTGTTGGATCCTTTGGAGTTAAAATGATGGTTAGCAGAAAAGATAAGATAATCAGTTAAAGTAAAGAAGCATTTAAGAATTTATTTATCATAACATCAGAAGACAAACACTTAGACCTTTAAAATCCAAAAACAGAGTATACAAAGATAACTTATGCAAATTTAACTTCTTTTAAATGATCAGATATAGAAAACATACATGATTACGAAGACAAAAAAACCTTTCAATGAAGAGGAGTAAACATCACCAACAATTAACACACAGGAATCCTGTGAAACGTCCTTTTTATTACTGGTAGATCTCTTGAGAAATATTATAGTGCTTATAGCTTGTTTGGGTGTAAAGATCAACCCTCAATACTTCAAAGTTTGAAGTATATATAGAAAAGATTACAATCAATCATGTCATTAATGATCAGGACGTGGCAAAATCTAAAGCTAACTAACTAAATAACATAATACAAAATTGTAGGAATTGCTAATGATCTATTGGATTCTTTGTGCTGATTTTGGGGAAGGTTGTTGGTGAGTCATCAACTTGACTTTGAATGCTCTGCATGCTCACTTGGATTGTACACCTCATCACTCACTTGATTAGAGTGCACAAATCCTCCCATCTCTTTTGATTGGGAATGGTGACTTTTAGTAACCTTATGTAGACTTCGTCCATCTTTGTATATTTGGTGAAAGTTGGCTGGGTGATGAAAATATACTTGATTTCATGTTGGATACTGAGATCCAATTGTAGATTCTCTAAAAATGCCTTGCCGGTTATGCTACCCTGTATTCCTGAAAATTTGGAGCTATCCTTTGCCACCATGGCAATCTTTTGCTTGTAATCAGACAAATTCATCAGCTTGTCATTTAAGACCAGTAAACTGGGAAGGCCTTTCTTCTGCAAAGCATCAATCTTGCTGAAGAATCTTTGAACTCCGATATCCGTGTTCTAGGATCTTTCCTCCAATTGCAACATTAATCCTCTTTTGGTCAGAACTTTCTTAACTTCGTGGATAGTCTCAGTGCTATCCTCAATTTCTAGACTTTCGAGTTCATCCATAGTCTTTGAATTTAGGAACATAATGATTTCATTTGCCTCCGTGGGCATTTCTCCTAGATCTCCCTTTGTCCTGTCAATGGCATGCTTGCTCCTTATCACCAATTCGTGCTGCTCAAACATGATTTGCATGAGTGGCCATATTTATGCCATGGTTTTTGAGATATCCATCCAAATGTTATCTTTGGCTTCTGCTAGTGTTTTGCCCACAACTGTTTGCTTTTACAACTGTTGTATTTCCCACTTAATTTTTTCTGATGTGTGCCTCTCAGTGTTGTAACTTGCCTGGAAGGAAGATTAAGTAGGCTGCAAAGGGAGGAGATAATTTGATTTCCTTTTACTGAGAAAATCGATGATTGATAGGGGGATTTTCTTTTGGTAATGGGGCACTCTCAGGGAGAAAAAGTTCAAAAATATGCGCTCTCTAGGGAAAAGACAATTTTTGATACATTTAAGTTATGATCCCAATGGTAAAAGGAGAGAAAGGTTTGTCTCTGGTTATTTGCAACATCTTGTCAATGGCTTTAGGTGTGATAGTGAACAAGGTCTCTCCAGAGGATGAAACAACGACTCTCTGATCGGGAAGGTAATGGGCCTAGCACTTGAGGGCGAATTCAAGGAAATGATGAACTTGGGGAAACAGATATAGAGGGAGATTGGACTGCCAGAGTCCAATATCATCACTCTCATTTAAGAAAGTGTCTCTAAACTATGAGTGTAACTTAGAAAAATCAAAATCACATCTGGGTTCTGATATTAGGTAGTCTTTGTCAGCCAGAGGAATCCAATCGAGGTTGACAGGCGACAAAATGAAGGGGTTTTCCTCGACCTCAGAATGTTTAGAATTTGGCGCCATCAATTCAACTGGTGCCTACAATTTGAAACAAAAATGTTAGCTGCTTATCGACTTTAGCTTGGTCACTGACAAGAAATGGCAAGGGACGAGAGCTTTGGTTTGTTGAATATACGCACCGTGTGATAATGGTGGAGACATGATTAAATTGGGCGAATGCGTATCCATTCGATGTGAGGGAAAAATCAGTAGGCTTAACGGATATGTTTAGCCACATTTAAGGGTCAACGAATATCTCAGAGATGAGGTGGAAATAAAAGGATAGGTGATGGGTGTGCGAGAATGATGTGGAAGGTTGTGATTGAATGATAAGTGAACATGATCTGACGTGTGACGAGTGAGTGGAGGAGAATATGCAGACGAAGTGATGAGACATGACTTACAGGAGGTAGTAGTGGAGTGTGACATCAGGGGACAACGGGGGTAGTGGAGTGTGATGTCACGAGACGACGATGGTAGTGGAGCGTTATGTCACGAGAGACGACGGTGGTAGTGGAGCGTGATGTCATGAGACAACGGTGGTATGAGAAGCTGGTAAGGCGGTTTGCTCAGAGGGGG
>SNQJ01S0026777.1:34392-50460 GCA_010110895.2 Picea sitchensis | reverse complement strand
AATTGTTCTTAATGAAGAGTTTGATCTTCCATTATCATGACATGATCATAATATCATCTCGATAACCAAAAATGTGGATAACACTTATTATTACCTAAAGAAGCACTCTTTAGGTAATAATACATCTATAATTTGCTTGTAATAAGAATTTTCCTAGTAGTTGTTTTCTACTATGAAACTTTCATCATTTTTTTGGGGGGAGAAGGCGATTGTGCTTTGTCCCAATTTGTTTTATTTGAACATCACACACAGATTATGTAACATGCACACATTATAATGCATGCACATTATGTTCTTTAGATTAAGGGATATGAATGTTATGAACCAACGCCTTGAGAATGATAAAAAGTCAATGAATAACAATCCACTTCAAAGGGGAAACCTCCTTTTACAATATATCCAATTCAAAATAAGAGATATGATCAGATGGGATGATCCTCAGACTAGGTCTCCTTAGTATATATAGGAGAGAAAGGGTACAATTTAATGAAAAGGGAACAATCAAGGGTTCTAGCCTACATACAAATATAACACTAGAATTGTAATAATTCAATATCTATGGATTAATAAAGGGTTTTATACTTAAGATGAGGCTTTGTCTAGGGATTAATATGCCCCTTATCTTCAAACAAGTGTTGTACTCAACACTAGAATAATCATGGGTGTTTTTTCATGAAGAATCATCTTCCCATATTGCCTCTTCAACGGGTAGGTTCTTCCATTTGACGAGGTACTCAATAATTTCTTGATTTCACAGCCACTTAATCCTTATTTCAAGGACTTTTTATGGTTCTAATATGATTTTCCTTTCTTCATTAATCTATGGTAAAATAGTTTGGACTGGCATATTATCATTGATTACCTTATTTAAGCAAGAAACATGGAAGACTAGATGTACATGTGAATATGAAGGCAACTTCAATTTGTAAGCCATACTTCCAATCCTTTGAAACATCTTATAGGGGCCATAATATTTGGGTGATAATTTATTGTCCTTATTTTGTTTCTTGAGCGACATCTATTTATAGGGTTGTAGCCTAAAACATATCCAATCTCCCACTTCAAATTCTCTTTCACTACGATGTTGATTTGCTTGTTGTTTCATCTTATTTTGTGCCATAACCAAGTTGTTCTTCAATAGTTTGAGAACCTCTTGTTGGTGCCCTATGTGGTTCTCCACTGCCTGAACATTTGTAGTCCATTTCAAGGGAGATGTTATGGATGTAGGATGTTATACATAAAGTGATATAAATGGGGGCATTTTTGATGAAGTATGGAAGGATGTGTTGTACCACCATTCTGCCAAGGGTAACCACTTGACCCATTGAGTTTGTTTATTAGATGCAAAGCAACGAATATAACCTTCTAGACATTTATTCAAAATCTCATTTTTCCCATCGGATTAAGGATGGTAAGATGAGTTGTGAGCCAATTCAGTACCCAAACAAGAAAATAATTCAGTTCAAAAATTTCCAATGAAAATTGGATCTCTGTCACTTACTATAATTTTGGGTACTCCATGTAGCTTTTGGACTATTTCCATGAATGTTGTTTCTATTGTACTTGCTTTAAAAGGATGAGAAAGAGAACAAAAATGGGAATACTTTTTCATTTGATCCACTACTACCCTGATGACTGTAATAAAATCCATTGAAGCTTCTTCCCAATGTTGACTTGGTATAGCTAATGGTTGTAGGAGACATGACATATTGATTGTCGCTTCCTTTTTATGTTAGAACATCACACATTCATACACAAACTTTTGAACATCAGTTTTAATACCTTTTGAGAAAAAATCCTTCTTGATCCTATGGTAAGTTTTCAAGAACCGTGAATGTCCTCCTATAGGATAAGTGTGCAAATACAGAAGGACCTTTTGTTTGAGTTGGGAATTCTTACATAAATATAGGCGATCATGATACCATAGCAAATCATTCTTCCATACAAATTTATATAATGTACTTGGGTCCTCTTGTAGTTGTTGAATGATCTTTCATATTGTTGGAATATTTTATAGGAAGAGTGTTCTTGTCATTGATGGAAAGAACAAAAGTGAACCAAACCTTCTAAGTCGGAGAGATCAGAAGCTCAGGAGGAAGAGTGACAATGTTCGTTGGATCACCAATCCCGAATACTTGATGATCGTTAGATCAACGTTCAGTGACCAGAGGAAGTGCAGAGGCAAAGTACATATCCGATCCATTGGCTCTGAGCACCGAGGATCAACAATCATTGGATCCAAAAATAAATGCATGAAGGTTAAGCCATTGGATGAGCATAGGAGAGCGAACTTGTCAAAGTCCCGAAGTAAGCAGGGACCGTCCATCGTCAAGACTGATAGGTGGCACATGATCCACAACTTCGAAGAAAATCACTTCGAGAATTTTCAGTTTGAGATCTGAAATCCCCGAAGATCATTTTAAAGTGGAAGGACGGGATAAGCTAGAAAAACAGTATCGTAGAAAGGTCGAGCCGTCAATCTAAGAACATGATCGACGAACAACATTTAGTTCGAGTCTAAAATTTGCGAGGAGGTTACTGTTCGGGGATTCTCACTTCGAAAGAATTGGCAACTTGAAAAGTCGAAATACCCGAAGTCCCGAAGGGAATAAGGATCCACGTCAGCAAGGACACATGGCGCAATCAAACAATGACAAGTGTCAAGTTGATTCGACATTTCAGGTACGCGCAAATCAAAAATCTGAGTGACACGTGGCAGCTACTAGGCTCATGACACGTCATCAAGTTATTTAAGTAAGTGACATCACTTTGAGAATTTTACTTCGAGAGATTTACAACCAACACTTGTCCAAAGTTCCGAAGTCCCAAACACCGAAGTCCTGAAGTGGACATAAGTCATCCAATCTGAAGAACACTTCAGGTGCATCATCAACCGTTGATCTAATATAGTGGAAGGACAGTGTAAATGGAAGTGCTAACTGACATCAAGCAATCTCCACCGCCTATGAATTATTCAGTACGTAACCACTTCGGATGAGAATGAAGCAACGATCAACCTAAAGTCCTAAAGTGTCGAAGTCACTTATGATCATTGATCGTGCAGGAGGGTACATGTCAACGGATCGTGAACTACGAGAAAAACTACTCTGGGAAAATGCGAAGGAGAAAGGTTGGAAAGTTGAGATTTATGAACCTCGAATACTCGAATGGATTGTGACCGTTGATCCGAAAGGGACACACATCAGTGGATTGTCAGCTCTGGGAAAAAGCAAAGGAAGATTCAAAGGTTGGAAAGTTGATATTTCTGAACCCCAAATACCCGAAGGGATTGTGATGGTTGATTCGAGAAGACCACGCGTCGTTAGATCATGGACTCCGGGTGAAATGCTCCGAGAGTAAGTGGAGTTTGAGAATCGATACTCTCGAAGCCCGAAAGGAAAAATCGATCTCGTCCATTGGTTTGGAGGGCCACATGTCACTTGGTCGTTGAGACTAAGGATCGCGCGTGGACGAAGGAAAGAAGGAAGAGAAAGAGAATAGATCAGAGCCGTTGATCAAGGAGCACCATCAAGATCGTTAGATTGATGGTCCCATCGCATTGTGGGGCCAGAACATGCTCAGGTCTTAATTTTTCTTGAGCGGGCCGCAATCGAAACCACATTTTTTTAGAAAGGACGCGTGGAGGCTCGCAGTGAATTGAGGGGCGAAAAGAGGGTTGTCCTCAAACCACCTATGGACATGCCCGCAATCCCGTGGTCATGTGAAGTTCATATCCCAACTTCATATCGTGAAATAGAGCTAGCACTCACTAGTCCGAGATAGGGAAGCGCCTTTTGAATAGGCATTTGGTCACCGTCGGAGGTCACGTAAAGGAAGAGGCTTAGAAGCCAAAGAAGCCAAAGACGACTGGCTATAACTGACAGAGAAGATGAAGAGTTTCGAATTCTAGAGAAGCCGAGGAATCTCAGGAAAATGACCTCTGATGATGAACACATTCATCATAACCGCCAGAGAAGACAAAGAGTTGCGACTACCAGAGAAGCCGAGGAATCTTAGGAAGAAGGCCTATGATGATGAACAAATTCAACATAACCGCCAGAGAAGACGAAGAGTTTCTATGATGATCATGTAGAGGACTCGGCATGTAAAAGATATGCAGAACATAGAAGAGGGTGTGGATTTGATTGGAAGCCATGTTGTGGGGAGGACGAGATGCAGTGAACAACCTGGAGGGAAAACAAAATGTGGAGGCATAGCGCATAGAATGGACATGGTGCACAGAGCATAAAATGCAGAAGAACAGAAGGCACAAAGAAGTGAGCAGGAGGACACTGATGTAGATAGAGCATAGCAATGTAGAAGAATAGTGATTAGACTGGTAAGCCATTGACAAAAACTGTATCACTGTAATAAATTTCAGTAAGAAAAGATTTATATTTCAGGGTGGTGGGGTTGTGCTAGGGAGGATTGTTGTCCTCAGAGTTTCAAGTGTGTGCTTGAACACAAGGAGTTGAAGCTTCCATTTGGTTGCAACCAGAAAAATCAGGGTGGTAGGGTGGTGTAAGGGAGAACTATTTTTCTTTGTTATACATGTTGGTGCCTGTGTGACTGGAAGTTGGTGCTTCCATCCAGTTGGTGTTGGAACACTCAGGGAGTTGGTGCTAGATAAATCAGAGATTTGGTGCTCTCAACAAGTTTCTTTTTGTAAAACAGAGGTAGTAGCCTCAAAAGGAGTTGGTGCTCATAAGAATGATAATGTATAGAAAATAAAGACTACTTATCATATAAATAAGAAGAGGTTTTTTCCCTTTATGGGTTTCCTCAGAAAAATTTGTCTCTGTATATTTCATGTGTGTGATTGATGTTGAATATTTTATTGCTTACTTCCCTGCATTATTTTGATCATCATTGAGTGTTCTGTAAAGAGTTTAAAATGGGCATAATTGTTTAATCACAGTGAAAACTGATTCACCCCCCCCCCCTCTCAGTTTTTCAACAATTGGTATCAGAGAAGGTTCCTTTTATCTAAGGGTAGATTCTAGAGCTTAAACATGACTAGCCATGAAGGAACTTCAACCAATAAGGCCCACATGTTCAACGAAACAAACTTTTCCTTCTGGAAAGTTAGGATGAGAACCTACATAATGGCTTTAGGTGCATATGTCTGGGATGTGGTAGAGTCTGGTTATGTAAAGCCAGTTGTACTAGCTTCTAAGGATGACAAGCTAGAATTCAGCTTCAACGCTAAGGCTATGAATGTTATTCTGAGTGGGCTTGCAAAAATAGAATTTGTAAAAGTTATGCACTTAGAATTTGCCAAAGAAATGTGGGACAAACTCATTAGCAGTTATGAAGGTAATGGGAAGGTAAAGGATGCCAAGCTTCAAACCTACAGATTACAGTTTGAACAGCTAAAGATGGAAGAGGATGAAACTGTTGGGAAGTACTTTCTGAGAGTTGAAGAACTAGTAAATGCAATGATAGGACTTGGTGAAAAAATTGAGGATGTCTCTTTAGTTAAGAAAATTTTGAGATCTCTGCCAGTCAGGTTCAACCCAAAGGTATCTACTATAGAAGAAATTAATGATCTAAAATCTCTGCCTATTGACCAACTCCTAGGAACTCTGACTGCTTATGAAATGAGGATAGGTAAAGATAAAACCACCTCTAGAGAAGCATCATTTAAAGCAGATGAGAATGAGGATTCTTAGCCTGATGAAATTGAAGCAAAATTTGTGAGAAGACTAAAGAAAGGATCAGGCAAGTTTCCCTTCAAATTTTTTAACTGTGGAAAGATAGGTCACTTTGCATCTAAGTGTCCACACAAGAAGTAGGATCAAAATTCTGAAGGTGAAAAGAAGTACAAATCCAAGAGATTTGGTAAAAAGAAAAGTTTATGTGTAAACAATGATGACTCTTTAGAAGACACAAATAATGACTCTTCCTATGAAGATAAGTTTAATGACTTTATGATTATG
Organism: Picea sitchensis; assembly: GCA_010110895.2. NCBI lineage: Eukaryota > Viridiplantae > Streptophyta > Pinopsida > Pinales > Pinaceae > Picea > Picea sitchensis. The sequence continues at coordinate 44,521 of SNQJ01S0026777.1, read as the reverse complement.
GCCAAAGAGGATTATGATAATAAAAATACAGGAAGTGATGTTAATGATGAAGAAGATGTGGTTGATATGGAAGGTGAACTAATCAATGCTTTAGAAGAGATTGATAGACTCAGACTTAAGAAGAGAAAACAAAAACAATTGTTGATGCAGTCTAAAAAGGATGGTAAAAAACCTGATAAAGAATTTGCCCTAAAAGTGGAGTTAGAAGAGGAAAATAAAATACAAGACATTCTGAAACAACAATTATCATAAAAGAAGGCAAGATGTGAAGCCTTGGAAGAAGAGGTAGTAAAAACCAGAAAAGAGATGGAGAAGTTTAAACCATTATATCTCCAAAATATTCCAAGCATTAAATCCTTTGCAGAACTAAATGACATTCTGAGCAAACAAAGATCTCCCTTGTTGAAGACTGGTTTAGGTTATGCAAATGGTTCAAGAAACAAAGAGCCAGTAAAGACCATGTGAGTACTATGCCACCAAAAGCTAATCAAGACAAGATGATCCCTAATAAAAAACAAAGATATCAAAAGATGGAGCAACAAATGCCAAGAAGGAGGCCATCCTTCAGGTACCAAAATTTCTTCCATGGTTACTATTTTTACTGTTCTAATTTTGGTCATAAGATTGCAAATTGTCAAATTAAGCTTAGAGACATGCAACTGAGGAGGTCAAGAGATAAACAATCTTTGCAACATAGAACAAAGAAACCAATGAGTAGACAACGTAGCACCAATCACTTTGACCTATTGAACAATGAGCTCAAATGTTATAACTATCATAACTTCGGCCACAAAGCTGCAAACTGTCATCTGAAGAATTACAAGGTAGATCCAAGGATAAATCCCTTAGCTAGAAATGCCAGCACATGGAAAAAGAAAGATAGTGAAAAACGTGGTCTAGTGATTTCATCTCAAAAACAAAAAGACCCCTGGTATATAGACAATGGATGTTCCAAGCACATGACTGGAGACAAGGATAAGTTTTTGTCTATAAGTAAAAGAAAAACAGGAAATGTAACCTTTGGAAATGATGAACCAGGTAAAATCAAGGGTAAAGGGATGGTGAGTTTGAGTAATGGTAAAGGAAAAGCCCAGGATGTTCTGCTTGTAGATGGGTTGAAACATAATTTGCTCGGTGTAAGTCAAATGTGTGACAGAGAATGTGAAGTGGTGTTCACTTCCAAAGATTGTAAGATAAAGTCTGTAAACTCAGGACAAGTGGTGGCTAAAGGCATAAGGAAAAATAATAATGTATATGTGATGAAAGAAGATAGAGAAGAGTGTCATCTAAGAAAATATGATGAAAGTTGGTTATGGCATAGGAGACTTGGACATCTAAACTTTGACCACTTAATCAAGCTCAAAAATCTTGAGGCAATAAAAGATCTTCCAAGAATATCAAAGCCACAAGATTCTGTGTGTAAACCCTGCCAAGTAGGAAAACTAACCAAGACACAATTTAAATCCAAGAGCTCTACTTCAACAGAGAAACCATTCCAATTAGTTCATATGGATTTATGTGGACCATCAAGACAGGAAGGCACAGGGAAGGAAAACTACTTTATGTTGATCATTGATGATTACTCCAAACTCACTTGGGTTTCTTTTCTCAAAGAAAAAGATGAAGCATTTGAGAAATTTAAAATATTTAAGGCTTTAACTAAAAATCAAATAGGCAACAGGTTAAAGGAAGTAAAATTAGATAGAGGAGGAGAATTTATGTCAAGTGATTTCAAGGAATTCCGTGATAAACATGGGATCAAGAGAGAATACACAATCCCATGAACTCCACAAAAAAATGGAGTAGTTGATAGGAAAAATAAAACAGTTCAGCAAATGGCCAGTTCAATGATGAATGAGAAGAACATTGGTCAAAATTACTGGGTAGAAGAAATACACACAACAGTCCATATTCTTAACAAATCCCACCTCAGACCACATAGTGACAATACACCGTATGAACTGTGGTATGGAAGACCTGCTTCAATCAAACGCTTCAAAGTCTTTGGGAGTAAGTGCTACATAAAGAATAATAATGAAAACCTTGGCAAGTATGATGATAGGGTTGATGAAGGCATATTATTAGGATATGATACCAATAGTAAAGGATATAGATGCTTTAATAAAATATTGCATAAATTAGTTGATTGCATTGATTTAAAGGTTGATGAAGGAGTCCCAATAAGAGAGGTGAGCAATATTGAGTCTACTATAGAGGACATAGTTGAAACTGAAGATGAACAAGTCCAAGAATCAGATGGAGAAGACACACCCAGACAAGAAGAGTCAGGACAACAATCAACATCAAATCCTTCCTCCAGAATTACTCAAAAGAATCATCCTAAAAGTCAGATAATTGGTGAGAAAGACAAAGGTGTACAAACCATGAGAAGGATAATCAAAGACACCGAGCAATCACATATATCTTTCATATCCATGGTGGAACCCAAGAACTTTAATGAAGCCAGTAAAGACGTAAATTGGTTAAAATAAATGAATGAGGAACGAGATCAGATTGAAAAGAATGACACTTGGGAACTTGTTCCTAGGCAAACAAATAAAAATGTGATAGGATCAAAATGGGTCTACAAAAATAAGATGAATGAGAAAGGAAATATTGTAAGAAATAAGGCTAGATTGGTATGCAAAGGATATGCTCAAATAAAAGGACTGGATTTTGATGAAACATTTGTGCCCGTAGCAATATTATAATCTATCATAATGTTTCTTGCCTATGCTTGTCATAAACAGTTTAAAGTCTATCAAATGGATTTCAAGTCAGCTTTTCTAAATGGATATCTAAAAGAAGAAATCTATATGGAACAACCAGAGGGTTTCCAACTGTCAGATAACCCTGACTTTGTATGCAAGCTGAAGAAAGCCTTATATGGGTTGAAACAAGCTCCTTGTTCCTGGTATTACAAACTGTATAAGTATCTTCAAGACAAAGGGTTCAAGAGAGGAACAATTGACAACAATCTATATATCAAAACATAGGGTAATGATTTGTTCATTGTGTTGGTATATGTAGATGACATCATCTTTGGAAGCAATAATGTCTCATTGGTACAATGGTTTTCTTATGCTATGTAGTCTGAATTTGAAATGTCTATGATAGGGGAACTACCATTTTTTATTGGTCTGCAAATTAATCATAAGTCTGAAGGAATATTTCTTTCTCAGGAGAAATATCTAAGATAAATGTTGAAAAGGTTTCAAATGGAAGACTCTACACCTATGAACACACCTATGGTGACTGGATGCAAGTTAAGCAAGGATGATGACTCACCTAATGTTGAACAAAGTTCATATAGGTCCATGATAGGCAGCCTATTGTACATCACAACATCCTGTCTAGACATAATGCATGATGTTGGAATGGTAGGAAGGTATCAGGCTACACCTAAATAGAGTCATTTGTTAGCTGTCAAAAGAATATTCAAATACTTGAAAGGAACAATGAACTATGGCCTATGGTATTCTAGGAATCATAATTTTCAAGTATCAGTCTATTCAGATGTTGATTGGGCTAATTGCGTGGATGAAAGGAAAAGCACGAGTGGAGGTGCATTCTTCTTAGGAGATTCCCTTATAGCATGGTTGAGCAAGAAGAAAGGTTCCTTTTCCTTATCAACTATAGAAGTTGAATACATTGCAGTTGCCACTTGTTGTACCCAAGTATTGTGGACGATTCAGACACTTGCAGACTTGAAGGTAAAATATATTGCACCGATCCCAATTCATTGTGATAATACCAGTGCAATTAGTGTTTCAAAGAACCCTGTATTTCACTCCACGACCAAGAATATACAGATAAAGTATCACTTCTTGAGGGAAAAAATGACCAACATTGTTGTTTCTTTGCGTTATATTCCATCCAAAGATTAGATTGTTGATATCTTCAGTAAACCACTTGCAAAATATCAGTTTGAGTATCTACGCCAGAAGTTGGGTGTGACCCCATTATCAAGCTAAATAATCCATCCTGTCAGGGGGAGTATGTATTGGTTGAATATATGATACCTCCGAAAATTACTGCAACAGCTCAGGGGGAGCCTGTTTTCTTTGAAATTGATGTCAAAGGGGGAGAAAAGATGTTGTATGGATGCTACAGTTGGAGGTCCAAGCAGAATAGCATAGCCTTTCAAGGTTGCCATCAATGCCAAAGGGGGAGATTGTTGGGATATTTTATAGAAAGAGTGTGATTTTCATTCATGGAAAGAACAACAACGAATCAAACCTTCTAATTCGGAGAGATCAGAAGCTCAGGAGGAAGAGAGATAGTGGTCGCTGGATCACCAATATCGAATACCCGATGACTGTTAGATCAACGTTCAGTGACCAGAGGAAGCGCAAAGGTGAAGTATAGATATGATCCATTGGATCTGAGCACCGAGGATCAATAGTCATTGGATCTAGAAATAAATTCATGAAGGTTAAGCCATTGGATGAGCGTAGGAGAGCGGACTTGTCAAAGTCCCGAAGTCCCAAAGTAAGTAGGGATCGTCCATCGTCAAGACTGACAGGTGGCACACGATCCACAACTCTGGAGCAAATCAGTTCGAGAATTTTCAGTTTGAGATCTGAAATCTTTGAAGTCCGGAGAGCTAGAGAGTCAGAGTAAACGTCATCCGTCAGATCATTTTAAATCGGAAGGACGGGATAAGCTAGAAAAGCATCATCGTAGAAAGATCGAGTCGTCAATCTAAAAACATAATCGACGAACAACATTTAGTTTAGGTCTAAAAGTTGTGAGGAGGTTATTGTTCGGGGATTCTCACTTCGAAAGAATTGGCAACTTGAAAAGTTGAAATACCCGAAGTCCCGAAGGTTGAAGTCTCGAAGTGAATAAGGATCCATGTTAGCAAGGACATGTGGCGCAATCAAACAATGACAAGTGTCAAGTTGATTCAACATTTCAGGTATGTGCAAATCACAAATCTGAGTGACATGTGGCATATATGACACGTCATCAAGTGACGTAAGTAAGTGACATCACTCTGGGAGTTTTACTTTAGAAGATTTACAACCAGCACTTGCCCAAAGTTCTGAAGTCCCGAACACCGAAGTCCCGAAGTGGACATAAGTCGTCTGATCTGAAGAACACTTCAGGTGCATCATCAACCGTTGATCTAGTACAGTGGAAGGATAGTGTAAGTGGAAGTGCTAACCGACAATAAGAAGTCTCCACCGCCTATGACTTATTCATCGGGTGACCACTCCATAGGAGAATGAAGCAACGATCATCCTAAAGTCTCGAAGTGTCGAAGTCACTTATGATCGTTGATCATGCAGGAGAGTATGTGTCAACGGATCGTGAACTCTAGGGTAAATTGCTCCGGGAAAATGCGAAGGACAAAGGTTGGAAAGTTGAGATTTTCGAACCCCAAATACCTGAAGGGACTGTGACCGTTGCTCCGAAAGGGACACGTGTCAATGTATTGTCAGCTCCAAGAAAAAGAAAAGGAAGATTGAAAGGTTGGAAAGTTGAGATTTCTGAACCTTGAATACCCGAAGGGATTGTGACCATTGATTCGAGAATACCACGCGTTGTTAGATCGTGGAATCTGGGTGAAATGCTCTGGGAGCAAGCAGAGTTTGAGAATCGAGACTCCCAAAGCCCGAAAGGCGAAATCGATCTTGTCCATTGGTTTGGAGGGCAACATGTCACTTGGTCATTGAGACTAAGGATCATGTGTGAACGAAGGAAAGAAGGAATGAAAAGACAATAGATCAGAACCGTTGATCAAGGAGCGACGTCAAGATCGTGAGATCGACGGTCCCATCGCATTGTGAGGCCAGAACATGCTCAAGTCTTAATTTTTCTTGAGCGGGCCGCAATCGAAACCACAGTTTTTTAGAAAGGACAGGTGGAGGCTCGTAGTGAATTGCGGGGAGAAAAGCAGGTTGCCCTTAAACCGCCTATGGACGCACCCACAATTGTGTGGTCACGTGAAGTTCATAGCCCAAGGTCATATCATGAAACGGAGCTAGCGCTCACTAGACTGATATTGGGAAGCACATTTTGAATAGGCGTTTGGTCACTGTCGGTGATCATGTGAATGAAGAGGCTTAAAATCCAAAGAAGCCAAAGACAACTAGCTATAACTAACAGAGAAGACAAAGAGTTGCGACTGCCAGAGAAGCCGAGGAATCTCGGGAAAATGACCTCTAATGATGAACACATTCATCATAATTGCCAGAGAAGACGAAGAGTTGCGACTTCCAGAGAAGCTAAGGAATCTCAGGAAAACGACCTCTGATGATGAACACATTCAACATAACCACCAGAGAAGATGAATAGTTTCTATGATGATCATGCAGAGGACTCGGCGTGTAAAAGATATGCAGAAAAAAGAAGAGGGTGTGGATTTGATTGGAAGCCACACTGTGGGGAGGACGAGACGCAGTGAACAACCTGAAGGGAAAAAAAGTGGCGCAATGAAGAGCATGCAGAGGCATAGTGCATAGAATGAACATGGCGCACAGAGCATAAAATGCAGAAGAACAGAAAGCGCAAAGAAGTGAGTAGGAGGACATTGATGCATACAGAGTATATCAGTGTAGCAAAACAATGATTACATTGGTAAGCCATTGATGAACACTGTATCACTGTAATAAATTCCAGTAAGCAAAGATTTATATTTCAGGGTGGTGGGGTGGTGCTAGGGAGGACTATTGTCCTCAAAGTTTCAAGTGGGTGCTTGAACACAAGGAGTTGAAGCTTCCATCTGGTTTCATCTAGAAAAATCAGGGTGGTAGGTTGGTGCAAGGGATAACTATTATTCTTTGTTATACAGGTTGGTGCCTGTGTGACTGGAAGTTGGTGCTGGAACACTCAGGGATTTGGCACTTTCTTCTAGTGGGTGCTAGAGAAATCAGAGAGTTGGTGCTCTCAACAAGTTGTTGCTTGTAAAATATAGGTGGTAGCCTCAAAAGGAGTTGGTACTCATAAGAATCATAATGTACAGAAAATAAAGACTACTTATCATATCAAGAAGAAGAGAATTTTTCCCTTTATGGGTTTCCTTAGTAAATATCTATCTCTGTATATTTCATGTGTGTGATTGATGTTGAATATTATATTGCTTACTTCCCTGCATTATTGTGATCATCATTGAGTGTTCTGTAAAGAGTTTAAAATGGGCATAATTGTTTAAGCACGGTGACAATTGATTCACCCCCCTCTCTCAGTTTTTCAACACATACCTCTTGATCTTGCTTCCATTCTATCCTTGCTTCTTCCACCCAATCAGATTGTGGAATAGAAATAACACATAGTGAACCCTTTGTTTCTTCTTCTTTCCTTGAAAATGCATCTCCCACAATATTATGTTTTCCTTTCTTGTAGATATTTTCAAAGTCATAACCTAGCATATTTGTAACTCATTTTTGTTGCTCTTATGAAGAAAATAGTTTCTCCAAGAAGTACTTCAAACTATCATGATTTGTTTTTAGTTTGGATTGTCTTCCTATTAGGTAAGGGTGTCATTTATTAACTACATGTAGTATAGCCAACATTTATTTTTCATAAATGGGTTTGAGTAAGTTTTTTCCATTAAGTTCGTTGCTTTCAAAGGAAAGGGGCATTCTTCCCTGCATTAAAATTGCACCAATGCCATAGCCTAAGGCATCACACTCCACAATAAATGGTTTTGTGAAGTTGGGTGTGGCTAGGACAAGAGTTGTACACATATCCTCCTTAAGTTTTTCAAAATATTTAGTTGCTTCTTGAGTCCAAGAAAATGCTTCCTTATTTAATAATGATGTTATAGGTGCCACCATTTGATCATAGTTTTTGACAAAATTGCAATAATAGCCTGTCAATCCTAAGAATCCTTTAAGTTTCTTCAAAGTTTTGGGAATTGGGCATTCCCTCATAGCTTTAATTTTTTTAGGGTCCACTTTTGCACCTCCATGAGATACAATATGACCCAAATATTCCACTTATTTAACCCCAAAGGAACACTTGGAAATATTTGCATAAAGTTGTTTCTCTTCCAAAAGTTGTAATACTTTGTCAACATTTTGTACATGCTCTTCCCAAGATTTGTTGTAGATTAGTATGTCATCAAAAAATACTAACACAAATTTTCTAAGGAAGGGTTTGAAAATATAATTCATCAAGCTTTGAAATGTTGAAGGTGCATTAGTAAGTTCAAATGGCATAACCAAAAAATCATAATGACCTTCATGTGTTGTAAATGTTTTTTTGAGAATGTCTTCCTGCCTCATTCTGATTTGATGATATCCCGAATGAAGATCCAACTTAGTAAAGAAAATCGCTCCATGCAATTCATCTAATAATTCATCAATGATAGGAATAAGAAACTTATCTTTGATGGTCATTTTGTTGATTTGTCTATAATATGGACACATAATCCATGAACAATCCTTCTTCGTAACCATCACTACCGATGAAGAGAAAGCATTGTGTCTAGGTTGAATGATGCCTTCCTTTAATATTTATTAGATGATACACTCAACCTCACTCTTCAATGCATATGGATACCTGTAAGGCCTAATGTTAGGTGGTACACTTCCTGGTTGCAAATGAATAGCATGGTCATGATATCGAACCAGTGGAAGACACTTAGGCATATCTCCAAACACTTTGGAATGGTTGTTGATAACTATATAAAAATCCACTAGAGCAAAGGATTTAGACGTTTGAACATCTAGTGAGCACAATTGTGCAATTACACCATGGTGTCACTTTTTGAGTAATTTTTTCATGCTATTAGAGCTTATCACCTTAGAGGGTTTCCCTTGGATACCTCTAAGCTCAATTTCCTTGTCTTCTGAGGAAAATATCATGAAAATATATTGAAAATTAAGGCCATTGTTCACAATGATTATAACCATTGGACCCTTAATACAACATCAACACCACCCATTTGGATGGAAATCACGGGACTATCCAAAAAATACTCTCCCATGTTTACCTTAATACTATGGAACTTCCCAGAAAAATTTATGGTACCTCCATCTACAATCATTACTTGAAACTTTGGTGCTAGAACTACAAAGCAATTGAGATCTTTTGCTAATTTAATGACGAAGTTATGGGTACTACCAGAATCAATCAACATTGTTACATTTTTCCTTTTGATGTATCCTTGTATCTTAAGGGTTTGTGGAGAATTGATGTTGACCAATGCATGACAATATATTGTTGGAGTAGTCTCTTCTAGATATAGATCTTGTGATGGTTCCAATTCTTGATCTTTTTCCTCTTCTTGGTCTATGTAGAATAAGTTATTCTAATTGCATTTATGCCCCTTACTGTACTTGTTGTGACAATTGAAACATAGTCCCTTTGCTCTTCTTTCATCCATTTGATGAGGTTTCAACCTTATCAGTTGATGTGCGATTGTCTTATGAACCCCAAAATGATCTCTTCTTGCTATGTATGCTCCAATGGTAGACTTGTGTGTAGCTTTATTCTTGGCTTGAATACGACGAGAAAATTGCATAGATTCCATAATATTTCCAGGATGTTTTTGGAAAATTTCATGTTTAATGTCTTCTTTTAATCCACCCATGTAAGCTTCCAACACATGTTCATCACTTAGGGGAGGTAGGTGAGGGGGGTACTTTTTGCCCCATATGAAACATGGAATTTGAGTTCCACTAGAATCTAGGGACCTCTACAAATAGTAAAGTTGAGGCTTATGCAGTTTTACAAGGGCTCCAGATTGCTAAAGATCATCAAATATCCCAGTTGAACATAGTTGGAGACTCAAAAAACACAAAAAGGTATTTTTTTGCAAGCTCAAAACTAAAGGATGTGGGTTTGAAGGTCCTCATTGGTTGCATCAGACTCATTTTAAACATCTTATTCTCTCATTTGTTTTACGTTCTCAGGGAAAATAATATACAAGCAAATGAAATGGCCAATAAGGCCATATGAGTAGCCCCCAGATCCTTATGGATAAATGGAAAAGTTCATTTTGTCCCCCCTCCCTAATGTTTACATCCTCATCAGGTAGCAAGACCCATGGGGGTATCATGGGCTTGGTGGACTCAAGTGGAGGGGCATGTGTCTATGTGAAGATTGTAAAGGTGGACGAGGGTTGTAGAATCCTGGCATTTCATGTTGCTCGAAAGTAGTATAAGGTATGGAATCT
>SNQJ01S0026777.1:12434-34372 GCA_010110895.2 Picea sitchensis | reverse complement strand
TGGAATAAGGATCGATGTGTGTGGAATGTGCACAGGAGGAGGTCCATGGATCCACACATGCAGGGTTGATTTTCATCATTTCAGATAATGGAATGGGCTAAGAGGTACAATAATTTGTGAAGGACCGCTCAATGTTCATCAACTTCCCAATGTGTTCACATGTGGGTTTAATGGCATCACACATCTGTTGCATGGAGAGGTTAATCGAGGTTTGTGTGAGATATGACATGACTAGTGGGAAATAAATCTGTCTGGAAGCTAGATTACAAATCTAATGGAATGTTGGAGATTGGATGGGTATGACATGGGAATTTTAGTCATTGGATGATATTTCTTTTGTGGGATTGTAGCTTCCAGAGAAAAGTTTATGCTCGAGATTTCTGAGTTTTTTCCTGAGCCCAGTGGGAATTGCTCACAGATAGTTTTTTGTGGGGGCCTCTTGACTCTGTTTGGTGGCACAATCTGCAGTCTCTGGTGCATTTCCTTTTGGTTAGGGTTTCTCACTTCTGTGAAGGCTGAAGCAATAGCAACTGGAGCAGGATGTGATCAACAGAAGGGGCCAATGTACGAGGACACAATGGTAGATCAACTTAGGCTATAGATTTTGGTTAATGCGTTGAATTCAATAGTCTCCTTTGTCACGAACATTCTGGTGCAACATTGAGAAATGGTGGGACAATTGGAGGACAAAGTGGTAGCTCTAAGGTCGCAACTGGAGGAGATTCAACTTCGGTCTCCTTCATCGACTTATGTCTCAGGGTCGACGCCGACTTCCTCGTCTATGATGGGTGTGGCTTCTATCTATGATTTGAATGCTCCATTTGAAAATCCATCTCTCGAGGATGAGGTTCCAACTGACATACCACCTTCTGAATAGATATGTTTTGTTTTGTAATTTGTATTTTTGGTATTTTCTACATAATGTACTTTGTACAAATCAGTGGTGAATCAGAATATGGAAATATATGAGTTCTGATTTAGGTAGATGGATGAATGTTGTTGTGGAGAATCCATAATTTTTTGTTGTTCTCTAAATGACTCTTTTTGTACTTTGTGGTGTTTATTGCACCTTTTAATGAAATAAAAATCTACTAGCTTTTGTGAAGAAAAAAAAATGTTCATCACTTATGTCATCCACCCTTATGGACAATACCCGAAATTCTGAATTCTAATATCCAATATCACCAAAGTGCTTGATTCTTTTCAATTGACTGAAGTAGTCATGTTACCAAACTTTCCCATATTGTGCTTCTATGTCTCTTGTAAATAAATCCCAAGTATAATGATAAGAAGGGAGCTTCCTTTTAAGTACTCATTGATACCATTGATATGGTTTTGTCTCAAAGTTCAAAGTTTCTATGTGAATCCTTTGCTTACCATCCATAATATTATGCAGTTCTAAATATTGCTCTATTTGGTTCACCAAAGTAAATATCTTTGTTCCATCAAACTTCCTTGATTCAATTTTAGGAAAGTTCACTCCTTTTGGAGACCATCCATAAGTAACTCCATTATTGGAATTAAATCCCCCTGGAAAATTCTTATTATTGTAAAGTTTTACAACCTGAATACTACCCTTATTTTCATGAGTCCTTTCAGACACCTTATCAATTTTAGGGAACCTCCTTTCTAAGGCTTCTAAAATATTATTTTCAATTTGTTCCAACTTTCCATCCATTTATTCCAAATTTTCATCCATTTCCCGTTCCAATTGTTTCATCGTTCTTCTTGTTTATTTCTTATTTTCATCCATCTTTATTTCTATTTTTGTTTGAGTATTCATCAAATCAACCTTTTTCATTGACCTATCATTCAATTTTTTGATTTGACCGTTCAATTTGGATAGCTGGTTTTTGTATCTCCTCATTTCATTCATGAGTCATGAAGGATATTTCAATAGGTTTAAGTGGTGAATTAAATTTTGGATCTTTCTTTGGAGCCATAGAAAAAAAGTCTCTAATTTTATTTTTTTTAATGAGCTTGCCAACCACAAAAAAGCTCTTAAAATCACTTGTGCAAAAACCCTAACTTCCACAAGAAATATATCATAAAATATAGTGATTCAAAATTTGAAAATTTGTCCACATGTACTTTGCTATCGTAGGATTTGTAGTTGTGCAAAGCCCAACACAAGATCCCCAAATATTGCATAACTACATAAGATCCTGCCACTATCACCTTAGTAAGAACTTCCCACATTTTAGTGAAGAGGAGGTCCACCACAAGGGAGGCTTCCCCGGTGACCTCAAGGGATCAAAGTAGTAGGTTCAGTAGCCAAGCCTACCGCCCCCTCTCTTGGTCACCTAAAGTCAAGGTCTAGGTCAAGGTAGTAGAAGAAGATTGAAGTTGTTTGAGTACCTTCCTAGAACAAGAACACTTTATAGCATATATGTAATGATTTACATGCTCAAACATGCAATAAACATCCCTTGAAGACACTAGAAAATAAGAATTGCAATGGTTGGTACAAATTTGTAGCAGTACAATAGTCTTATAATAAAAATATGAATTTGTGACAACAACAATATGAATTTGTAACAATAACAAATAAAAGGGCTTAGAATTTCAACAATTGACCAAGAAAATTAAGCATGCATCGCATAGAACATTATGTAATTGCTTAAGAGAAATTATGAGCAAGTTAAACCACCTTTACAAGAGTGTATGCAACAAATTGGGGTGTATTAAGATGGTCGTAGCAAACTTTTTCAACAAAAATAAGTTTACTAACAAATTAGCAAGTGTTAGTGTTAGCAAAGTTAGTAGAAAGATTGAGAGAAGAGAAAGAGATTGTTTGTTGATTAATTTCACTAATGGAGAGATGTAAGATGAGTGTCTTTGAGGGATATGGAGTCTTTATAACAACAATACACAATAATGCTTGAAGATTGAGATAGAAAAGATTAAGAGGTATGGATTAAACTCTAATTTGTTAGCACATTAGGGCCTTAGGGTTTAAGCCTTAAAGAGAAGGATTGCTTGAGTGCAAGCACTTTTGAGCTCTATCAACCTTTTCTCCCTTCTTAATACTTTAACTAAGTCAAGAAACCAAGTGTATAGGGATAAAATTCTAAAGTGCTAGCACTTTAGGGCTTTAGGATGCTAACCCTAGCAAAGAGATTTCACCAATTTTGAAAAAGAATAACCTCATGAGAGGACGAATCACTTATGCTCCTCTCTCAGGGTTTCACCAAGCAAGACATCTAACATGAAAAAGAGAAATTACTATGAACCTCTAATAGAAAAAAGATAAATTGCGAAAAATTCACTTACTTCACCAAGATAGCATGAGATAAATCCCTAATTGCAAAAATTCCATACAAAAATCAGCAAAAGCATCCACAAATTGATCCTTCAAGCAAGTCGCATAAGTGTAGAAGAGAGAGACAACCAAGCAGGGCAAAAATTTCAGACTTGTTCTCACAAATGGTGAGTGATGAATCATGATAAAATGAAATGGCATGGTCCTCTATTTATATAAGGCCATATAAACCAATTTGTCCACATAAATTGTCAATTACAAATTAGAAGAGGGTTGATCCCTTTGATTTTCCCTTACATTATGCAAAAATGAAAAATACATGAAATAAATCCCTAAAGAGGGTGATGTCATGCCCTAGTAGAATGACATAGGGCTAGAGAATGTGACATTAATCCTCAATGCATGGAACATTGGGCCTCCAGAGGACATGTGTCATGATATTGTGTGGAAATGTTCCATGCCATAAGTCTCCACCTGTCAAACCACCTCCGAAACCATACCATCCATCAAACCCTAACCTCCAAGATGATGTCAAGGGATACTAGGTGATGTCCTAAGCCTCCAAAGGCTACATCTAAGTGGAAGAGGGGTGCAATATCATCCTCTGATGATGCCTAGGTGCCTCTAAAGACAACGTCCTCTACCCTCAAGGTGAAACGCTCATCATCAATGGTCTCCCATGTGTGGGGCATGGAATCCACCCTCTAGGATTTCCAGCCCCTATGAAGTTCCAAGTGGCATAGTTCCTTCAGGCATAGCTTTCACCAGGTAAGGTCCTACAAAGATAACAAGTAGGCCCTCCAAGGGTCCACAATTCATATGAATCATGCCAGCTAATCCACATTTAATAAAAGAACCACCCAAACAAGTGCATTAAATCCCCATTTTCAAATTAAACAAATGCTCAAAGACCTTATAAACTTTTCCAAATTTCGGTATGGGAGGCGTGTCATGGTGCCTTATTGGGTAGGACAATCCCCAAGTCAAGGAATGTTTCCCAAGAAGACCCTATCTAGATCATGTAGTGAGATGAGGTGGAGCGGGGAAAGACTCTTCGGCATAGGGTTCTTGACATATCAAGGGTTCATATTATCTCATTTATGGGTGTCTTTGTGGAGGTTGTGCTACATCCTTGAGTTCCCTTCATTTATAATGCAACCTTTTTCCAAGCCCTTTATTTTCATTTTTATTAAGTCCAAACATTGAGTGTTATGTGCAATGGAAATAAAAAGAGCATTGCAATGCCACTTATTGTTAGAACACATTGAGTGCTATAAGCACTGAAAATTAAAGAACATTGCAATGCATTCCCCCATCAAGCAAGACATCATTTATTCATTTTTTATTTGAAAGTCCTTTATTCATTCAAATATGTGTTTCATGGTTCTCGGGAATTTAGGGCGAGCATTTATGCATGATGTCAACTACAACACCTCTGGGCCTTTGGCCCCTTATTCCCATGAAATGAGGTACAATCCCTTCTTGGGGTCAATGCACCCGGAAACCCAAAATATGAGGAAACAAAGGGGAAGAAGTGTGGAAAGTGGTAATTATGAGTGAGGAATGGTGCGATGACCCTTCAAGGAAACCCCCTGTAGCAACCATTTTCCCAAGGGTGACCAACTTACTAGGATACCATGTCAACCACCAAGGTGAAATTAGGCAAAAGGTATAAATTCCAAGCAAACTTTCCAAAATCAAGAAAGGACTCTATGCAACATGCTTAAATGCTTCAAATATTAAAGTGACACTTACCATGAGACTGGAATTGTTACCTCATGAAGCGAGACTTGATGTATTTTTGGATCCAGGACGATGTAGTGGACACTACTCTACTACAAATGATGATGATGGTGACCTGTGGAAAAATAGAGGGGCTTTGTGGGATATGTTTTCGATCAGACACTCCATGTTTGTTATCTGCGGGCCTCGAGAAATTGTATCCTTCGTTACCCCTAGGCTGGGGGGTGTAACATACTTCACTATGTCAACTTAGGATTCTAAAAATTTCAGAGTCTGAAACTTCAGTGAAAAAAAATTACAGCGAAAATGCCAAGATAATTGATTTCATGATTAGTCACAAACCTTGTCTTCCATGGACTATATCTTTGAAATTATAGCACACCAGAACCTGGAATTTTTACCACCTTTACTATGATATTTCTTGTTAGTCTCCAAAAAATTGCATTGTCCAAAACCTCTCAGAAAAAAAATTATAGCAAAAATCCCAAGATGACTCGTTTAAAACTGAATTCATGATGAGTCAAAAACCCTATTTTCTATAGGCTATATCTCCGAAAGTATAACGACATGGAACCTAGAACTTTTATCAGAGTTACTTTGATATGTATCCTAAGTAACCTAAAAAATTTACTATCTGAAGCACCCCCCAAAAAAATTTATAGCAAAAATTCCAAGTTGACTCGCCTGAAGCAGCAAAACCCTAGGATTGATGCTCTTATACCAAATGTTATGAACCAATGTGTTGATAATGATGAAAATTCAATGAATAATAGTCCACTTCGAGGGGGAAAACTCCTTTTACAATATATCCAATTCATAGAACAAGATATGATCAGATGAGATGATCCTAAGACTAGGTCCCCTTGGTATATATATATATATATATATATAGGAGAGAAAGGGTACAATTATAATGAAGGGGTACAATGAAGGGTTCTAGCCTACATACAAATATAACACTAGAATTGTAATAATTCAATATCTAGGGCTTAATAAGGGGTTTTATACTTAACTTGGGGCTTTCTCTACGGATTAGCAATGAATGAGGCTTGAATCACCACAAATGACTGTTCTATGGGATCTTTGGCCTTTGAGTGGAATACATGTGTCGTTAGGGAGTTTTGCACATCGCAGATGGGTCTTAGAGCTTTGAACATGGCTGAAGGAGAAAAAAAGGACCTTTAGGCCCTAAAGGATGCTCCTCGGGCTCAATCTCCATGAATAATTCCTCAACCATGGATGGGTCTTGGGGCCTTAACCATGGTTGAGGAAGGAAGACAAGGGCCTTAAGCCCTAAAAGAATATTCTTGGGATCAATGGCCATGAATGAGGCCTTTAACCACCATGCATGCCATTTGTAGGGGATATTTGGACTTTGAATGGGAATATGGGTTCCATTAGGAGGGTTTCCACAAGAAGATGGGTCTCGGGACTTTGAACATGGTTGGCGGAGGAAAACAGTGGCCTAATCCCATAAATAAATATTCTTGTGTTCAAGCACCATGAATGAAGCCTTGACCCACCACCATGACATTTCTAAGGATATTTTTCCTCTAGTGGGATATGGGCACCATTAGTAGGCTTTAAACACTAAATATGGATCTTGGGGAATTAATTATGGTTATAAGAGGAAACCAAGAGCCTTAGGAATTAAAGGAAGCTTATGGGGCTCAAGTTCCATGAATGAGGTTTCAAGCCACCACACATGCTCATTCTATAGTATATTTGGCCTCCAAGTAGAGCATGGGTGACAATAGTATGATTTACATGGTTGAGGGACAAAAATTAAGGCCCTAGGCCCTAAAAAAGTTTCTTGGGCCCAAGGCCTCTAAGCATGCCACATGACCTCTCTAGAGTATTTTTTGTCTTTGAGTGGGATATGGACACCTATAGTAGGTTTTATGCACTAGGGATGGATTTTGGCACCTTAACCGCATTGAGGGAAGGAATATAAGCACCTTAGGACCCAAATGAACTTCTTAGGTTCAAGCACCATGAACAAGATGTCAAACCACCACAAAAATCCCTTGTTAGGGGACTTTTGGCCTTCAAGTGGGATATGGTCCCCATTATTAGGTTTTTCCTACCATGGATGGGTATTGGGCCCTTGCCCATAATTGGGGGAGAAAAATAAGGGCCTTAGGACCTAAATTAAGTTTATTTGGCACAACGAACATGAGAAAGGCCTTGAATCACCTCTTATAACCCCTATAGGGGATCTTTCACATATAAGTGGGAATATAGGTAGCAATAGGAGGCTTTGCACTATGTGGATGGGTATTAAGGCCTTAACCATGGTCTAAGGAGAACAACAAGGGCCTTATGTCCTAAATGAAGCTTCTTGGGCTTAAGCACCATGAACAAGGCCTTGAACCGCCACACATGCCCTATCTAGGGGATATTTGGCCTTTGAGTTGGATATGAGTGCCATTAATGGGTTTTGTACGCTATAGATGGGTCTCAAGGTCTTGAACATGGTTGGGGGAGGAAAACAAAGACCGTATTCCCTAAACAAAGCTTCTTAAGCTCAAGGGAAATGAATGAGGCCTTGAACCACCATAAAGGCCATGTGTAAGGAATATTTGGCCTCCAAGTAGGAAGATGGGTGCCAATAGGAGGTTTTTGCATAAGATGGATGGGTCTCAAGGCTTGACCATGGTTGGGGGGGAGGAAGAAGGGCCTTCATATGTAAATTAATATTTTCATGATCAAGCATCATGAAAGGGGTCTCAAGCCACCGCAATATCCTTTCTAGATGACCTTTGCACTCTTAGTGGGATATGGGTTTAGTTAATAGGATTTATGCACCATAGATGGTTCTTGGGGCCTTAAACATCATTTGTGAAGGAAAACAACGGAATTAGGCCCTAAATGAAGCTTCTTGGTCTCAAGGGCCATAAACAAGGTGCCAAACCACACCACATGCCCTCTATAGGGTATATTTGTCCTTTAAGTGGGAATATGGGTGACACAAGACATATGCATCTTGAGACATTCACCATGGTTGGGTGAGGAAAACAAAGGCCGTATGCCCTAATTGAAACTTCTAAGGCGCAAGCACCATATTTAAGACCTTGAACAACATGTAGGTCATTTCTAAAGAATATTTGGCCTCCAAGTGGGACATGGGTGCAATTTTATGCACCACATATTGGTTTCGAGGTGCAAGAAGGAAAACAAGGTACCTACCCCCTAAATGAATCTTCCCACACTCAATGACCATGAACAAGGCAACAAACCACCACATAATCTCTTGTTGGGTATCTTTCAACTCTAGGTGGGAATATGGGCACCATTTGGTGGTTTTTTGTAAGACATATAGGTTTTGTGGCCTTAATCATGGTTAGGGAGGAAAACAAGGGTCTTAATTCCTAAATCAAGCTTATCAGGTTCAAGCACCATGAAAGAGGCCTCAAAATAAGGGCCTTAGGGCCTAAATGAAGCTTCTTAGGATTGAGTGTTATGAGCAAAGCCTCAACTACCACACAATCCCTCTATAAAGGATCTTTGGTCTTTGAGTGTGGACATGAGCACCATTAGAAAGTTTTTTGCACCAGAGACAAGTCTAAGGGCCTTCACCATGGCCAAGGGAGAAAAACAAGGGCCTTAGGCCCTAAATGAAGATTCTATGGATAAATGGTCATGAATGAGGCTTTGAACCATGACAAAGGCCTCTCTCTTTGGCCTCTAAGTGGGAATATGGGTGCCATTAAGAGGTTTTATGCACCAAGGACGGATCTTAGAGCCTTGACCATAGTTGGGGGAGGAAAACAAGGACCTTAGGTCCTAAATATAGCTTCTTGAGGTCAAGTGCCATGATTATGGCCTTGAATCATGACAAGATCCCTTATTAGGGGATTTATGTCCTTTGAGTAGGATATGGGTGATATTAGTAGGTATTGTTTTACCACAAATGGGTCTTGGGGCCTTGACCATGCTCGGGGAGAAAAACAAGGGCCTTAGACCATAAATAAAGATTTTCAAGAATAAGGGCCATAAGTGAGGCTTGTAACTACCACATAGACCCTTTGTAGGGATTTTGAGCCTTTTATTAGGAATATGGGTATCATTAGAAGTTTTTGAGAAAGGAATACAGGATCGAGGGCCTTAACTGTGGTTACAGGAGGAAAGCAAGGGCCTTAGGTCCTAAATGAAGCTTCTGAAAATCAAGCACCATGAATAAGGCCTTAAACCAACACCTAAGAATTATCTAGGGGATCTTTGGTCTTTGAGAGGGTATATGGACACCATTAAGAGGTTTTACACACTAGGGATAGTTATCGAGGACTTGAACATGGTCAAAGGATGAAAACAAGGGGCCTAGAGCATAAATGAAACTTCTTGGGCTCAAACACCATGAATGAATCTTCAAACCACTACACATGTTCGTTCAAGGGGATATTTGAACTTTGAGTGAGATACGAGTTCCATTAGGATGTTTTGCGCAAGATGGATGGATTCCAGTGCCTTAACCATCACTTGGGGAGGAAAAGAAGGGCCATAGGCCCTAATGAATCTTATAAGGATCAAGCACCATGGACAAGGACTCAAACCACCACACATACATTTCTATGAGATCTTTGGCCTTAGTGTGGGAATATGGTGTCATTAGGAGGTTTTGCACAAGATGGATGGGTTTTGGGAGGTTAACTATGGTTGGAGGGGGAAACTAAGTCCTTTGATCGTACAAAAAACTTTTAGAGCTTAAGATAATCTTTTGTGAAAGGATGAAGATCATTTTAATTGCATGTTAATGGAGCACACACTCATTATAGAATGTGTGCATGTTCTATAATGTGTGCACGTTATTTGAAATTCTAATCTTTTCAATGGGATTGTGTCCCTTCACCTATGTGTTAGGTGATTTGGCTACTTCAAATTTATCTTTGTCCTGACAAATCCAATCGTTCAAACCACATTTTTAAGGTTGTGGCTTGAACCATTGGGTATCGAGGACTTAAACATGGTCAAAGGATGAAAACAAGGGGCCTAGACCATAAATGCAACTTCTAGGGCTCTAGCACCATGAACGAATCTTCAAACCACTACACATGTCTGTTCAAGGGGATATTTGAACTTTGAGTGAGATACGAGTTCCATTGGGATGTTTTGTGCAAGATGGATGAATTACAGTGCCTTAACCATCACCTGGGGAGGAAAAGAAGGGCCAAAGGCCCTAATGAAACTTATAAGGATCAAGCACCATGGACAATGAGTCAAATCACCACAAATACATTTATATGAGATCTTTGGCCTTAGAGTGGGAATATGGCGTCATTAGGAGGTTTTGCACAAGATGGATGGGTTTTGGGAGGTTGACTATGGTTGAAGGAGGAAACCAAGTCTTTTGGTCATACAAAAATCTTCTAGAACTTAAGATGTTCTTTTGTGAAAGGATGAAGATCATTTTAATCGCATGTCAATGGAGCACACACTCATTATAGAATGTGTGCATGTTCTATAATGTGTGCATGCTATTTTAAATTCTAATATTTTCAATGGGATTGTGTCTCTTCACCTATATGTTAGGTGATTTAACTACTTCAAAATTATCTTTGGCCTCACAAACCCAACAGTTCAAGCCACATTTTTAAGAAAATCACTTTTCCAAATCCCTATCAATATCTTGTTTTTGACGATATTTCAAATATGTTACACATATCATAACTCCACATACTTATAGATTTGATTATGCATATTCAAAATTTTAAATAACATTTTTTCAAATTTTATTTTCACATTGATCATAACTATAAAACATATGTCTTTTGTTTTTGCTATAACTTTTTGCTATAACTTTTCATTGCCTTACTCATTTAAAAAAAAAAGGTATATGTCATACTATTGAAATCAAGAAAAAGGAATTAATTTGATTATGTTAAGGCTCTAAAATCTAAGGGTAATACTTGGCCTCATAATTATAGAGTGTCATTGATTTTGTTAATTTTAGTAAATTACAAAAATTCAAATTTCCTACTAGTACAAACTATGTACAATTTGTTTTTCTAGAAATTCTTTATTTTAGGTACTAATGGTTTAATGTGGACATAAGTATTATATTTTGCGGAAAAAATAACATACCACTATTAGAGAACCATACTTTTACATAATTATGTTAAAATTACATACATAAAAATTATATATTTTAAAAGATAATTTGATTTTCTACATTTCATCTTCTTACACCATATTTAAATTAGTTTTACTGGCCTAGATTCATCTTAACTCTAAATATATTAAGCACCACACTGATTTGGATTGGATCATTATATTATTTTCCATCTAACTTAGTACTTTTTGGGTGGAAAAATTAGAGGAATCAACTTGCAAGACCATTTCGGTGGCTGGTCCAAATTTGGAAATTTGGGTCCAAAAACCCGTCTAAAATCTTCTGGATCCATATTGAGACATCAAACGGCATTTTTCTTGGTCCAAACCTTATTATGGAGAAAGATTATAAATTCTACACATTGATACCTTTCTCACAGTGTAGACAGTTCGTCAATCGAAGTTTTTACGAGAAAGTTATGCTTCCCGCAAGTTGACCACCATGGTACAAGAGGATGTTGTGTCAGCCCCCATTACTCATGCATATGGGGGCTAGCCACGTATGTAATTTCAAAAAGATTCTAGAAGATCCAAAACCCTATCAAAATTAATTGTTGAGGAAGTCAAAAACCCACCCCTAGATGACTATCAGGATATGTTAAATACCGAGCCACTAGGAGGAGAAGGGGTTCCATTCTTTTGCATTGTATCTTGTTCCATAGGTGAGCATAACATCTGAGAGTGGTATTATGTGAGCATAACGGAGGAGGAGAGATCATGTAGCAGCCATACATGCCACAGGTTAAAGGCAACTCCACGAAGAGTGTCTCTTTCTTTGTACTTGCACCATTTATATACCAGAGAAAAGAGAACAGAGTTGCCTCACCTTCTAGCTAGTTTTTCTCCCGTAAGGGTTTCCTAGAGCAAATCCTTGTGCCATTTTGTAAATGGTGCATGATTTCATTTTACTATTCTCTATTTTCCGCATTTTATCTATTTCATGCATAAGTAGAAAATCAATAACTAAATATTATGGAATCTAAAGGAACTTAACCTTCATAGTGTAGATTTCATTTTTATTTATCATATTTTTTGTGACGAGTTGTTCCAGTGGAATATCCACTACAGTTTGCATATCACACACCTAGAGGGATAATAGAGGTGCACATCTCGTGGTTCTTGAAAGATCTTGAATTAAAATGGATCCATGTTGACATGAATGTGCATATGTGAATCAATAATTGGTATTTTTTCTTAGTTTCTTATTTGTATTATGTTTTATTTTTGGATTTGTAAGCATAAATGTTACACATACTTTTTTTTAAGGAAACTGAGAAAAATTCTTATTCAAAAATCATGCGTAGAAAATCATAGGAGAAGAGTTTACAATCTTCTAACAAAGCCGGAGCAGAGGAACAAACTAGTTGGATACTGCTAGTGTTTTAAAAAGGACCCTTTAATACATACATGGAGTTCATATAACTAGAAAACCCACTGCATTGCCTATAAGAGACTCCCAGAATCAAAACAAAAAAACTCAACATGGACTTAACTAATTAGGAGGATTTTGGATGTCTCTTGCCTCTTCATGAGGAGGCGGTGGTGAATTCAAATCAAGCACCTGTATGGGTTGAGCAGGTGACGATTCTCCATCTGAGATGTCCGAGGAAGAAGGCGACTGAACTGGAGAGACAGGTTCAAAGCGTAGCTCAACCACTTCTGAGCGAATTGCTTCCACTGCATCCTTCATTTACAGAAATCCCTGCCGTTGTTCTACTAGAATTTCCATGATGGATTGCCAGTGTACAGAAGCTTCATTGAGACAAAGATGGAGAATATTCAACTAGTTAATCATTTCCCCGTGCTCCTCCTCCTGCAACTCCATGCGTTGATGCTCTATACATGTCCTTTTGTTTGCCATCAGAGTCCTCTTCTTTCTTTGTGATGTTCCTAGATAGACTGCTCCCGAAAAACTGGTAGCATCTCCAAGTCCCAATTCTTCGAAATTGTCGATGTTCTTCTTATGGATACCAGAGTTGAACAACCACTGCATACTGCGAATTTCCCCCAGGCCCAAATTTATCATTTGCACACTACATGCGAAGATCCACCACCTAGATCAATGATTGTTGTCATGCATCAACATTCCTGAGTTGGCAGGGAGGTTGAGAATGTGATCGGACCTGAACCTTTTGAGCCCATCATGATTTAATATAAGAATCGTAATGCCAAGCTCCAATGAAGCCATGTACCAGCACACATGTTACACATCTTATCCATATTGGATTGTTATGTTTTAAAAATATTATAATGGCCCAACTTAAATGCCTCGGGTCATCATTGGGCACAAGCAAATTACACCTCTCCCTCATATTGGATTCTAAAATGCACCTCGGTAGTCTCGATGCAACAAGTTACATCCAATCATCCTTCCAAGTCAAGATATTGTCATTTTTCTAGATTTCCATTACCACTAACATGTAATGAGACACCACTGTGATTGTACATTAATATTGTAATCATCAAATACTTAGGCATTGATTTCAATTGTCATTTAAATCGGGACCACAATGTCGAGAAGATAATGGTTGACACTTAGCATGATTATTATAACCATGAAAACTGATGTAGAAGCACTGTAGTCTAGAACTGGTAGACGAAAAATTCATTTTCACTACTTTAGTTATCCTGATTATACTTTATAGTTGTGAAGTATGGACCAACAACATTTCTCATGAGACTTGGAATAAAGTTTAGCAAATCCAAAAAAGTTTTGCAACCCATAATATTAAAATTAAATGTAAAATGAATTCTTAACCCCATGGTTGTATTTTTGTGTAGTTTTGAACCCTCACTGAGTATCTAGAATAAAACAAAATTGCTCAAATTGAGCAAGGACAGACTCCATGTTATTGAATATAGAATGTGATACCATGTTATTGCTTCAAGGAGTAGTGGCCATCACATGCTCAAAAAAAGGTTGGGCTAGAGATTGCAAAATTTGGTTTATCTATTGAGACATAAAAGAACAACCTAGTAATATTGATAATATTAAATTTTCCCTATGAAGTTTAAACGTAAGAAAAGTAAGGGCAATGAAACAATTAAGAACAAGAAGTTGAAATCTATTATTTATCAAGATTTAGTTCATCAAAACTATTTTTCCAACACTTTGATGTTAAAAAAAGAAATGAATATTATTAAAATCATGACGAGTGCTCATGCCCTCATAAGGAAGTGTGAAACTTGTCAAACCATAAATACCTTGCAATCATGCACAAGTTTGAAAATTTGTGAGGCAAAAAATGTTGAGGATGAACAATATTTCCTTTAAAGATGCCTTATCCCTAATAATTTAAGACCAACTTTAATCTATTTCATAATTTTATTACTTTTCAAGACTATAATAATGGTATAGAGGAGGAATCGGGCCTACAACATGTAGCTTATGTCTCAATGATGACGACTCAACCGAGCATCTCTTTTCACATTGCAATGTTTCTAAATTTATTTGGAAAGAGATCCTTTCTCATCTGATGATCCACGATGATTGGGGAGATCGGGGATTGGAAGAAAATCTCATTAAATAGTTCATTAAATATCCAAAATTGAGACATATTCCATTCCTTGTGATATGGGGCATATAGAAGTATCAGAATAAGATGTTATTTGATAACTAGGTTAGACAAGATACAATCATAGCAAAAAAAATTCTTCTTTCAATCCAAGAAATTCAAGATGAGATAAAGCTTGATAAGTTGGAGTATATCCTAAGTCCTATTTATTTTGATGATTCACCTATTGGGTTCTTCGATAGTGTAGCCTAAGGTAATATGTGTGGTATTGGCGTATTCCTTAAATTCAGTAACAACCACACTTACAAAGCATTTTTTGCTGAAGGAGAAGGGTCCAATATGAAATTTGAACTCCAATGCTTATGGGGACTGTTACATCTTGCTTCTATGTTATCTTTGAGCAGTTTGATGGTCGTTGGAGATTCCGAGTCAACTATTGATTGGATAAAAGGTGAATCAAGATTGAATTGTTTATATCTTAGACCCTGACAAGAGAGAATCAGAAAGCTGCAAGACAAATTTGAAAGTCTCAATTTCATACATGTTCACATAATTTTCAACCATGTCGTCGATCAACTATCCAAACAAGCGGCTCTATTATGAGGATATGGTTGAAGGAGTAATAGTCCATGTCGATAGAATCTCTTTGTTCTAGTTACATATTGTTTTTTTTGGTCATAGTATTCAAGCCACGAAAATGTTTTGATGGAACTAATGTATATAAGTGTATAGGAAGTCAAAATCCCTGGTTGGATTAGTTTTTATATGCATCGAAGACAAGTTTTGAAGAACTCTTGGATTTCTCATTAGCTTTTTTTGAGAAATATAGAGGCAAAAACACAATGTAAACAAAATATGTGTTTTTGATAGTTTCACTTGATTCTTAATAGAATAGCAATGAGACTGCTTTTTCTGCCTGGATTTTTTTTTTCCTTTGGCCCACTTAATAAGTGAACAAACTCAATTTTTAAGATGAGTTTATATTGTTTGGTTAATCTGCTCATTTTTTTCAAAATTCCAACATGATACTTTCATTAAGTTTAATTATACAACCTGAGTGGACCTAATGGTTAAGAACATGTGTTTGAGGTCATGAGTTCAAATCATAAACCATATTTGACTAATTCCTTTTATTAATTTGTCAAAAACCATAAACAAAATTATCATCATTAACATAAATAATATCGTTAATTTATTAATTAAACCCTATAATATTAATTTAAATATTATAATACACATGAAGTTTATTAAGGTACATTATAAAGCCCACATAAAGCATTGGATTCCTGTGAAACTAAGTTATGACTGCACCAAATTACATTTTATATTGTTTAAATTGCATTTTTGAATGCAGAAATGGATTCAGCTTAAAAAATTTACAAGGCATTACAAATTTAACCACTCAAATATACAAATCCAACAATTTCTCACAAATTAAACAAAAAATATTCCCAGAAAAAACAAAAAACATAGAACAATTAAATTAAACTTTCAAATTTATTTTTTCTGCCATTTCCCAGAAAACAAATCTTAAAAAAAAAAATAGGGATTAAACACCTTTGAAAAATATAAAAGCTTAAACTCTGCATATTTAGAAAAATGACATACTGCATATAACATATAGGCTATTGGCACAGAACCGAACACGGCAGAATAGATATGGCTCTGATTTTCACCTGTGCCCATAGATTTACTATTTATTTATTGTCTGACTGTATCAGATTACGATGTTAGAACACTGAATTTACTCCATTACATCCAAAAGCCAATTCTCGAGCGAGTATAATGTACTGGATTCAGCTGGAGTAGGAGAAGAAATGGGAATCATATCCGGTGGAGGGGAAGATGGAGAAAAAGCAGCGGGCTCCGGTGCAGGTGATGGAGTTGGCTCTATGTAATTGGGCTCCCAGCAATTCACCCTAATCTCTCCCTCCATGCCGGTGAGAACACCCAACTGGCTCATTTTTATGGCAGACATGGCAAATTGCAGGAAGAACGCGAACTCGGAATCCTCGAATACTCTCACAAGCTCCCTGGTCCGGGCATCGTAGAACAGATCTTCATCAGAAGTTAAAAGGCCGTCGTTCTTCATCAGGTTCTTGTAATATTTGTGATCAAATTTCTCCGGACTTTTGCGGTCCAGAGCAGTCTTGTTGGTGGATTCGACCGTCGGGCAAAGCTGGAGCAGATTCTTCACGAGTTTTTTACTCATGCGAGGGTCCAGGGGACAGAGCCTGTTGGCAAAGGAAGCGCAGTGAGCCTGCCCGATAGTGTGTGCCCCTGCCAAAAAAATAGTACTAGTCCATTGATGCCATATTACAATAAATCATAATCTGGTAAGTGGGTAGAGTGGTGCATTTTAAGAAACAGTTCATAATGTTTACATTGATTTAACCAGAAAAACATTGGATTCATCTTCATCTCTGATGTAGATAGTATCTGGATCTTTGTAATCCAGAAATCTCAAGTAAAACTAACTCATTATATTGTTGGTTAATCTCAAATAGCATTATAAAAACTTACTGGTTTCAAAATTTCTTACACATTTTATATACAGAATCTCAAATAGTATTATAACTAAGTGCCAAAACCTACAAACTCTGATTTACTTACATTTATTTTCAACATAATAAAAACAAATAACTGATATCTAAAATAGTACATGAAGTTCTTCCTTGCTCATCTGAAAACTCTTACTATAACTACAGTAAAATAATGTTAAAAAACAATAATTTTCTAAAACTTAAAGAAATAAAATCCCTATATCAAGACCATATGATAAACCCTATTCAAACATAAAACCCTAATATAGAACACCATATGATAAACCCTATTCAAACATAAAACCCTAATATAGAACTGGGCAAACCTGAGAGAGCAACGAGATCTACAACATCCAATCCCCTGGACTTGAAGTTTTTGAGTAGCAGAGAAACGTTCAAAGTGGGTTTAGGCATGCTGTCAACAATGTCTTCTGCTGTGTCCAAAGCTCTGCTGTCTCTGCGACCCGTTGGGATGGGAAAATATGGTCCCTTAGCCTTCATTTATAGAGCAATGGTTTCATCAGACAAATGTATGTTTATCTATCTATTTTTTTTCAAAGGAACAACTTTGTATAACTCCCCTCTTCCCTTACTTCCGATTCAGAGATAAAGAACTGTATTCCGATTGAAAGGAAAGGACTCTACAGAAATCGATTCCGACCTCCATCAACGCAAAGTTAATGCAAATAACAAATCTACTTACTGCAAGAACAGCATCCCTGGCTGCTAGAGCGACGATATCTGCACAGGAAACAACTTGAGGGCATACTGCTTCCAAATTTGTTTTTATGTCATCGATTATAGCGAAAGCCTCTGGACTCAGAGATTGATCAGGTGTTGCAGATAAATCCCAGGGACCCCCTGCAGAGCCTCTGAGCAATACTGATCCATCACATCCCTGTAATGACACATAGATTAATACAGTTCTGATCAGAACCCAGGATAAAAATATGGTATACCAACACACAGTGCATACCTTTATAAAGCAATCATGATGGAACAAACGTAGCAATCCTGCGGCCTGGGAGATGTTCTGATCCATGAAATAATTAATCCGAGATCTGACTATCTCCTCTGCCTGTGGGCAGCTGTCGTCGTAGAAGGTGTAGTCCATTCCCTGCTTCGGTGTTGGCAATGATCTATCATGGCTCCAGATATTGAAGGGATCGATCTCTGCGTTGATCCCCATGGCCAAATGCAACCCGATTATGGGAACGAGAAAGAGGGAGAGAGGATAGTTGGAGGCCATTTCTGATCTTGTTTTTGGTCAGCCTACATTGGATTCTCAGGGATAAATATCCAAATCATTCGGCGGAGGACCATCGAGAAGAAAATCAATGGCCTTTGGTAATTGACTTGAAAACTTGAACTCTGTGCCGCGCTGCACGATCATGTAAGGCAATAGATATTCTAATTTCAGATCAGACCATACACGAGAGCACGTCTAATACACCGTCATCCCATGGCAAGCATTATGTACGGATCGCCGAACATTTAATGTTTAAACACTACATGTACTAAATGCAATAAGGAATTACATGTATTAAATGCAATATATAACAGGATGTATATAACAGGAGTGGGCTAATGCAATATATAACAGGAGTGGGGTAATTTGGGAGCAATATTTTTAAGTAGGTTTTGAAATATTTTTAAGTAGGTTTTGAAATACATAAAACTTTAAAAATTTGATTGAATTTAAACTTTTTCTTTTTTTCCGAAAAAGAAATTTCAAAAAAAGATTGCTTCAAAAAAAATTTAAAATAACATTTCATAAGAATTCTGTTAAAAATTTGGATATAAACTGAGATATAACATGATTTGAATATCCAAAAATCTGTTAGAATGTTAGATAAAATTTGCTAAAAAAAAATCTTATGTATATTATATTTTTTATTAACATTATATATAATATTTATTATAAATAATAATAATAATAAATTTCATATAGAGAATTAAATTTAAATATAATATTATATATTAAGTAGTTATTATTAATTAAATATGAGATTTCTTTTTCAAAGATGAGAAACTCTCATTATCCTTATAAAAATAAAAAATCATTTATACCATTTTTTCACTGGTTTATTATAACGTTCAATGATGACAATCACTAATACCAAAATTTTGTAAGGTCACACATCATAAATTATAATCTTAAAATATAATGAAATCTCTAAATCAACCTAAAAGGTGAAATAATTTAAAAATATAGTTTATGGTTTCAACGATCTAAATCAGCCTAAAAGGTAAATAATTTAAAAATATAGTTTAATATGGTTTCAACAATCTCATATTTGTGAGTCCGGAAAAGTTAATGCCTCAAGGAGACAATTATGATTGTAGATTGTGATTATCATGTTTATTACTTTATGTCCAATCGTATAGATGGACATAAATAAGAGGATGTTATTTTTTTTTACAATGTTTAAATAAAGATATAGTTAATAATAATATAATAATAATTTATATTTAAGGTTAAGGTTAAAGTAGATTTTAAATTTGTGTTTGAATTTTTAATTTTTTAAGAAAGAAATACATATTTTTAATTATTAGATCCATTTAAACTATATACATTATTACTAATATTTAATATAAAAAATAATAATTTACATTAAGTTTATGGTTAAAGGAGATACTAAATTTGTGTTTGAATTTGTAATTTTTTTAAAGAAGGAAACATATGTTTTTAATTATTAAGTCCACTCAAACTATATATGTTATCAATAATATTTAATATAAAAAATAAATAATTATTTATTTATTTATTTTAAATTAAAGTTTTTAAATTTATAAAAAATATTTAAAAATTTAAAAATATATATATTAATTTTTATAAAAAATATTTTTTTTACAAATGCTATATTTACCAATATTTAATAATAAAAAAATACAACCTGAGCTACAGCGAGCGAATAAGCTTCTTGTTGTCTCCCTTTGAAATAAAATAGGCTTACTAAGAATAAGTACAATCTATGAATAATGTGCCCCAGTAACGTAAGTAAGGTACTACTAGCCATAGTCTATGATCTTGGCTTAAAAATAGATTATTATTATTATTATTATTATTATTGACTATAAAATATATAAAATAGATATGTTTTTCATAAAATAAAATACAATTTGTTTGATAATTAGCTATAATTTATTAGAATAATCACTTCTTTAAAATATATTATTTATTTTGGTTCTATAATTCATTGAGAATCATCTTACATTGATTGAATAGCATATATTAAATGTTAACTTTGCACAATTTAATTGTAATAGAAATATTTTATGGGTTGAATCTATTTATGTATTAAAACAATTATTTCATCCATTCAAAATTGCAATTTTCACAAAGATTGTCAAACCAAATTTTAATAATAACAAATAGGAGAAAATCTTAAAAATAAAATATTTAATTTTTTTTTTAATTGTGACAAAATATTCTTAAACAATTTAAATTTAACAAATTAAAATTCATCTTTAAAATAACAAAAAAATTATTAATACATTTTTTAAAAACAACCAAAATAAACCTTGGTAACTAAGGTAACACAATTCTTAGTTTTTAATGTTATGATTTACGGCCATCAAAATTGTAATAAATTGTTAGAAAAATATTCATCTTCCTTGAAAATGACCCATAAATGATTTTGAAACAAGGGAAATAGCTTCAAATCAACTAATCCCTACTTCATTGAAAAATCGAAAGTTTCACTAAGTGATTGTTAAGCCAAATAAGAGCTTTGCACAAGAGCTATCAATTAATGATAAAAGCAAAGGTTAAGCCCAATCGAATTAACGGTAAAAGCAAGAAACTGACAATTATGTACCAAAATCCCTCAATACTAACCACGATCCTAGAAATGATCGGATGGTGATCGAACCACCGCGCACACAAAAGTTGTAGGTGTGTTAATGAGAGGATACCCCACGATCGATATTGGAAAACTACTAGAGGATCACGTGTATGTGTTTTAAGTCATCGTGACACCCCTGGTAGTGTTTTAAATCATAAAGGTTCTCATGGCTCCAAACAAGACGATTCGTGGGGAAAGTGCTCTTAATCTGAAACAGTCAATTACGGATTTGCAGACACAGATTCTCCAATCAATCGTGGAGCAGATTGCAGATATGAAGACAACAAATACTTAGAACCGATCTACTTCAAAACACGGTGTTCATTGGGATCCATGTGTGACTCCCCAAGTTTAGTAGCATATTTGAGGAAGTGTAGGTGGATTGTTGGATTGGGATTTAGATGGTTCTTCTTATTTTTTTGTAAATCATTCAAGTATACATAACAATCCCGTAGTGAAATGATGGGAATCAGAAGAATTATCATGGGTCAGATGAGCCAAGGTGTAAGTGCATTTGGACAGATGGATTGCTTTACACAAAGGTCATTAATTGTGCAAAAAATCGTATGTAGGAATCTAGGCCATCAGATCGGGGACCAATCCCACAAGAGCCATTATATCATGTTTAGAAAAAAAATGAAGAATTATGACCGTCTGCCCAATAGTTGATCAAAACGAACCCGCAGATATGGATAAATAATAGGGGTTGAGCGATGAGAAGATTGAGTTGTCGATCTCAACCATGATCGAACGGTAGATAGTGGACACCACAAAGTTGAAGTGTAGGAGAGTTAACCCATGAGTAACCTCGCATGGTTGGGTTCATGTAACACCATGTTTCCCCCAATCTGTAAAAATAACTATATTGGCCAAGAACTATGGCAAACTCAAAGATGTGAATGTTTGATTTGACGGACCT
>SNQJ01S0026776.1:68997-80745 GCA_010110895.2 Picea sitchensis | reverse complement strand
CATGAGGAGTCTTTAGGGAAATATGGATTCATAACAAACTCTCTAAGGAAGATTTGTGGTGGTCTCAAAGGAATTCTACAACCAAGATACATAAACTACACAAGCATGAATTCATCCTCCGAACGTGATAATAGGATACAACCTTATGATTTATTATTTTTCAAATCCATTATACATACAATTAAACTCAATTGCATAGGTAAACTATTCACACAGTTCCTTGATGCTAAATTGTAAGTGAGGGCGATATCATTGAGATAAAATGTGCAAACCAAAACGCAAGACATAGGCTCATAATTGGTTATCTATTCTGGATAAAAGAACACCAACATAGCACACACTCAAACCATGGAAAATACATATAAAAAGCAACACAAATATCTAACTCATTTCTTAATTGTAGTAAGGGGAAGAAACATCATTTCTAGTTATGATTTCCAGAAACTTAAACTTTGTAATTTTCATAAATCTAATCTTGGTATTATTGTAGAATAAATTAAAAGAGATGTAATCTAGAAAGATGATTTGTTGTTTCACATGTAAAATGTAGAATATAAATCCATTCAATTATTTACCCAATTAATCTAATTTATTTTCACCGACCATAAAAAATTTCATAAACTAAACATGCATACAAACTTATGGAGCATAATTGACAGAATCATCTATTTACAAGATATTTTCCAAACAATTGATTGAGAGTGAGTAATTTTCCACCCAACCATAGGCTATGTTTCACATCAATATCTCTACAACAAGTGAAATTGACAATCTCATGGATTTTCTAAGCAGTTTCTTTAACTTAGAGAAAGGATTTACTTGTTGGGAATATCAATGTTGACTTCTTAGGAACAAAAAATATTGGGAATCCCCAATTCCTACCACACACAAAAATAAAATAAAGAAATCTCTTATCTGCTCCATAGTCCCTTATAAGTCTCCCCCTCTAGTGCTCTTTAGTGTGTGCCCAACAAGGTCCCATATGTAGTCCTCTAACTCCAATAGTTTATCCCAGTTTCCTTCATGTATCCAGGTGATAAACACTTTATTTCATGGATTTTATTCCTCACACACTATGGTTTCTCTCTTTCTTTGCATGAACTTTATTTTTCTCACTTTCCTTCTTCACAAAACTCAATTCTCTCTTTTACTCAGATTTCCTCTCCCTTTTTTTCATGCATGTTTGACTCTCACAATTCCCCAAATTGGTTGTACTCAACTCATAACTTCATGACTTGGTGACATGACTCTCTCACCCACCTTCTACATGCATTAAATGTTATCA
Source organism: Picea sitchensis (assembly GCA_010110895.2). Taxonomy (NCBI): domain Eukaryota; kingdom Viridiplantae; phylum Streptophyta; class Pinopsida; order Pinales; family Pinaceae; genus Picea; species Picea sitchensis. The sequence goes on along the minus strand of SNQJ01S0026776.1, from coordinate 79,460 downwards.
TTCCTATCATGAGGGTACCTTTCCCATGCTCTCATAACTAGGAAGGTGACCTTTTCCACCAACCACTTACATACATTCAATGATTGGTTTTGTATAAGTCAAAAGGAAAAAAATATGGTGAATCACAAAAATAATTAAGCAACGTAGCTTTGAATTTTTTACATGTTGAACCCCCACTAGGCCTCCTTACCTTTCTCCACTTGTGGTATCATAGCCCCTATAGGAGCTCATGCTCACTCAGTCACTTTTATATTTATTAACTATAAAATAAAATATATTAAATTTTCAATATGCCCACATCACCATGGCATGTTAATAAATATCCATGCTGTAATAAAACTAGAATTAAACATGATTAATTGAAAATTAATCAGTGGATCAAAAATTGGGACATTACACTTTGTATCCATGACATGTCAAATTTCCACCAAGGATTCTATGATTAAAATTCAAAATGTTATAATTGCACTTCCTTCTTTCTTATGCCTTCCATTTCTCAACCAACTTTGGATAATTCTTAGTTTTATGACCAATCTTGCTATAGTGTTCACAATGAGTCTGGAAAGTCTATGGACAACTTCTAGGAATAATATCCACTTCATTACAATTGTAAATCCATGATGGAGGATGATTCATATCATTCCATGGAGATTTGTTATCATGATTATAATCCTAGCCCATATTCCCAACCATAATGGGATCCACTACAAATAGGCTCTTTTCAAGCCACTTTGCTAATATGGATAGGGAATAAGAATTCTCTGTACACTGAGTGAACTTTAGTCTACAAAAAATTGCAATGCATGATTGTTGCAGTGTTACTATATTTCTATAGTATTGAGCAATGGTGGGGATCATGACCAAAATTTATGCATATCTGGAAGTGCCCAACATCCACCTTTCCCACAAACATATTATCCACAATAGTGATATATCTCTAAACCATAGGGAAGTCATTCCACATATGGCCTTTTGTCTTGCAAATCATGCACTAGTACACCACCTCCCCATAACTCTACTTCCTTTTCAGCAATTCATATCTATGCTCAAACAAAGAAATTTATTGATACTAGAAATGGGTCAATCATAGAACCAACCCTAGAATGGATGCTTCAACCAATCCACTTATGGAATCCAACTACATTGCAAACTCTAAATCTTCTCATTATGTATTCAACCACTATTGCAACAATAAATTTCATAAGTGAGGTAACAATCCACCAATGTAGAACTCCTTATGTTGTGGTTTAGATCATGTAACTTAAGTAGCTCATCAAATCTCAAAACCATTGGTCATATGCCCAAATGTTTTCCCCAATCTTTTATTTATTTCCTTTATATTTTTGATACTTCACTACTCTAAATTTTTCTTTTGAAATTATTTTGCAAAGTCTACTGACAATTGAACCAAAGTCACATCATCCTAAGAAAGAGTGATATACTTTCATTTCATATACCACTATAGTGCCATGCCTCACAAAGTAGTATGGAAATATACCAAGCAGGTCACATTCATGGTGCTTCGTGTTGATATGGATTGTATACAGAACGAAATGAAACATACATGATAGTGTAGTAAAGAGCATAGTATTACAGTGAATACCCAACTTCTATTAATGAACAAAATAAAAATAAATTACTTAGAACACAAACTAGCTAGAATGGTGGTAGTTTATCTCTAGAGAGAGAGAGAGAGAGAGAGAGAGAGAGAGAGAGATGTCAACTATGCTCATTCACAAAATATAATAAAAGTTTCCAAAACGATAAACTTTTATCATAAATCAAGAACCCTAAAAGTCCAAAACCATAACCCTAGGAGGTGAAGTTCCAAAAGGTTGTTTTGAAATGCCTAAAGGTATTTTTGGGCATGAGTTTCTACATCAACTTTATGGGGGTCAAAATTTCACATACGATCTATGTTTGGTGTGCATAGTATCTCATTGGAAAGTTGTAACTAAGGAATACAATATTACAACATGGAATTGGTTTTCCAAAGGAAACCTAGGCCCTTGACCCTTTCATAAAACATCATTTAGGGCCTCAAAACAACTCCAAAACTTTAGAAACCATAAAATACCATAAAATCATAACAAAACTGCCAAGATGGAGAAATATGTTGAGTCGGTGGAAGAGGTGGGTGGCCATCGATGTCCACCTAGATCATTCCTCCCACCTTAGGAATAAATGGTTCTCATTGCATAAATTGCCCACAATGTATGGGGAAACTTTTGCAGAATCAAAATCTTGGTGAGCCATTTTCCTTGCTAATGAATTTGTCCCACTTTGACAACCCAATAGAGTTGGATGTTCTGTTGGAGGGTAACCTTGATATTGATGTCCATGATCTGATCCACTTTATCTTTCTCAAGTCAATCAATATTGAGTTTCGTAGGAGCCAATTTTTCATCCAACCCCAAGGTGTCAAGTAAAGGTGGGAAATATGGTTGAAGCATCTCCACATTAATTACTAGGTGCAAGCCAAAGTAAAAGAGGAATACTAAATTCAAAAGAATTTTCACCCAAATCCTTTGTGATGGTGTAAGGTGCATATCAGAGTGGTTTTATCTTCTTGTAGGGGCCCATGAGGAATTCTTTCTGCAATTGCAACAAAATCTTGTCACCAACCTTAAATTTGTGTGGAACTTGATGTTGGTCATGTCATTGTTTATACTTTGAATTGGCCTTCTGCAATATTTCATGAACCTATTATTGGAGGTGTTGGATCAGTTCAAAAAATTTGGCTTCTTTATATTCCTCGGTTGGAGCATGGGAGGAATCTATCGGTGAAGATGTAATGGGAAGATCCACATGAATGGAGGCTAGTGGATGGAACCCCAAGCACACCTAAAAAGGGTTATCCCTAATAAAGATATGGAGGGATTTGTTATAACTATTCCAATCATATAGAAGACTCTCATCCCATGTACATGGATGCTTGGAATTGTACATGATTAGGATATCCATAATTATCCTATTGACCACTTCTATTTTCCCATGTGTTTGGGGGTCAAAGGTAGTTGATTTAGTCAAATTTGTGTGCATTAGAGACCATAGGATAGATTTGAAGGTATCGATGAGCCTACTATCCATATTTGAAATAATGGTTCGTCGTAGCCCAAAATTAACCTAAACTTTCTCAAATAAGAACCTAGCAGTAGCCTTGACTATGATACTCTTGTTACATGTTGCCAAAATGGCCATCTTAGAGAACTAATTGACAACAAAAAAGACACAATTGTGACCATTTTTGGTGGAGGGAAAACCTGACATGTGATGCGTGGAGGCCAACTCCCAAGTCTTGTCTAGGGTAGGGAGATGAGTGTACATCCCTTGCTTACTGATGGATGGTTTAGCAATGGCACATGTAGTGCACTACCTAATATACCAGATGATGTCTTGTCATAGCTTTGGCTAGTAGAAATAATTTTGAAGTACTACTACTATATTCTCCACACCGAAGTGCCCTTCCACCCAATTGTAATGTGCCTCCTAAATTATATTTCCACTCTCTCTTGAAGGAAAAAAAATATGGCCTGGATATAAACAAGAGCACATCCTGGAGGTGGAAGTATGGGACTTTTTTTCTTGCACTTAGTCTCTAATAAGTAACAATGAATCTAGAATTATTGTTGTATAATTGTGGCCACATGGATCTCTCAATCCCATAAGAGTTGATAAATATGGTTAGTGCCACAAGTAAGGGTCGATTAAGGTAGTATGCAACATAGTTGGTGCCTCCCTTCATATACTTAATGTTCAAGTCAAATTTTTGCAGGTATGTGCACCACCTCTGATGGAATTTATTTTGTGAATTCCCTTGTGTATACATGAATTGCATAAAATTGTAATCAATATGGGTGATTGTTTCCTTTCCTAGAATATAATTCTTCCACTATCATCATGTACACACAATGGACTCCTTGTTATAGGTTGGATATATTTGAACAATATTAAATAGAATCTCACTTTGATAAGCCATCATATGTCCTTGCTAAGTGAGGACTATATTAATAGCATAGTCAGAGGAATCTATCTCAATCTCAAATGGTTGTTGTAGGTTTGGTAATTGTTGGATTACTGAGAGGGGAGGTGAATCAGTAATAGAGCAATTTAATCATTTTTCACCATAAAATGAAAGTGTTATATCAATGTAGCATTATCATCCAATATTTGCAGAGTAAATAAACAATGAACAAATGAGCAATCACACACATACACAGTATACCATTGTTTTACATGGAAACCCAAAGTGGGAGAAAACCACAAAATATTTTTTCTTATATGTCTTTAAGAATTACATTCATTAGAATCACCAACTTCCTTTGTTTTCCAGCTGCAACTGAAAGGAGGCTCCAACCCCCTAGTTTCATAGGCTACAACCTGAGGGAATCTCTAGCTCCCCAATTCTATGGATACAACTAGAACGAGGCTACAACCCCCTATGTTCTCTGGCTACAACCGGAAGGTGGCTACAACCACTTGTCCTTGCCCCGTCTAACCGCCCTAACGTATAAGTAGAATGATGGAACCATTATCACACTATCACTGTGAGATATACTGCTGTAAACATGTACCGATCCACCTACACCAAACTACCTGTACCAATAACCCAAACCATGCATCAACCTATATAAATAACATGTCCAAACAACCTATCACAACAACCTGTCTCATCAATCTTATCAACCAAATCATATCTACTCACCAAGATCAATCACCAAGACAACTATCAAAGATGTTCATCAACCAAGCATAACACAACAACTCATAATCATCACCAAGATCAATATGTGCTTCTAATAATATACCAATACAAGTATGCTACATCATCCATAAACCATGTGTCCACAATACTACTAACAAGTGTCTCCAACCATGTACAAAGTATGTATCAATCATGTATCAACTACTCATCAACTATGACTCATCAAGATGTACCAATATCATCAACTATACACCTCATGTATGTTCCAACTCATCAATTACTTGTCTCAACCATGTACCCAACATCTACCTCAACCAAAAACCCTCATCAATTTCATCATCCAAATTTGATTTGTAACTCTGTAATATACTTGGTGAATATGATCACATACCTACAAACCTTCCTTAACTTTAACAACAAGAGACTAACATTTTCATCAAAATTTACTTTAGTCTCACAAGACTAGTTTTGGATTAGTCAACAACCCTAACTTGAAATAATCATAACTACATACCTGTAATGAATAAATATCTGAAAAATAGTACAAAATTTTCTTCAGTGTGTTTTATGAAATTCCTCCAGGTTTCACTACTTGGATCCTCTCATAAAAGGAGTTATACCAAAAATGGCATACCTTCTTGAATCTTGGCTTATTCTAGAGAGCAAACTTGTAGAGCATGGCCCGCACGGAATATTTTTTGTATGGATTTCAAAATTGTAGAGAGAATACTACAGACTATACTCTAACCAACACATTTGGTCTTACTGAATTTGGATCGGTTATGAATAAGTTATGACATTTTTACCCAAAACACTTGTTTTAGACTAGTTTCAGGACTAGCCATAAACCCTATTTTCCACGAAGTGTAACTCCAAAAATACAACTACCCACAAGCTGAAATTCATACCAAAACTACTTGGATATGTTTCATCAATGGCCTCCCAATTTCCCTATCTCAATCATTATAGAAAAACCTTTATTGTGAAAATGGTGACATGACCTGTAAATAACATACCTTAGAAAGCATCATCAAAATAATTTATCCTCCTTTGAATTTTGGCCTTCTTTACTTCACCTTCCCTCTAAAATTTGTCTTAGATATCCTTTGGTTACCTCATTCACCTGTAGATATTCAATATTCTCAACTGTTATAAAAATGAGAGAGCCTTGCCTCTTATTTATACTCTCCAAGTAGCTTCCTTAGAACCATATTCTAGGTTACTTTGCCCACATAGCCACTTTGTCCTCATAGTCACCTATGTCCAACTTTGCCCAGTTTTCCACTTGTTCATGTACCCAATAGCCACTTGACCACTTAACCCATTTTCCTCATTTTAGGGTTAGTCTTATGTTGGGCCCCAACAACTCCCCCTTAAAGTTTTACAAAATTTAAAGGGCCCCCATTAAAATCTTGATAATTATAATGAGCTACAAAATCAACATTTTCAAATAGTTCCATACCTTGGCTTGCTTTGAGACAAACTTAAGACATTCACTATAGTATGAGACATTCATTACAAGAGTATATGTCAAAATTTATAAATGAGCATAGAAATCTCAATTTAAACAAAAACGTTAAATTTTATCAAATGTTTACTTTCGTTTAAATTATGATTATGTGTTCTTTCTTTTTCTCATTAGCAAGTTTGACTATTTTGAATAATGGGTTCAATACTTCATCAAATAATATCTTGGTTGATTTCTCATTTTCATAAAATCATTTGGTGATATTAATTAATTAATTAATTTTTTTTCATTTTGCATCTCATTTCAAAATAAAAATAATAATTAAAAAATAAATAAAAAATTATCTATGATTTGATTGATTTTGTAAAAAAACCAAAATTAATATTTTTCTCTTCTCCATTAACTTGAAGCTTCTAGAATTTTAATATCATATTTGAAGGAAATTATAAACAATGTTTGTTTAGAACTTATAGTTAGTTTAAATTCATTTTTTATTTTATTGTTCTAGATTTTGTTTTATTTCACAATTTTTAGGTTATTAATTTAGATTTCTTTTTGTTTCACAAGTTTCTATTATCAAATATTTGATACGGACCTGATCATGGCTTGATTTTATTATCCAAATACGTTCATGATGATTGATCCAAAAATAATATTGGATTGCTACAAATAATTTAATGAGCAACAACAGATAAAATTTGGAAAGGCATCAAGATCAGACAAACGGTTTTCCAGGACTGATTGCAGCCAAACCGTGAGGAATTTGAAGAAATGGTTGAAAACCCAAAACCGAAATGGACCCATTTACCTTCCATGTAGAAATTTTCCCAAAAAAATGCACGATTTGAGAGATATTGATGTCTCTTTACAAGACAAATTTCAGGTGGTGAAAATTATTTGTGATGCCCAGACTGTTCACTCATTATATAAATATATGAGAAAGTTCAGAGCCAGGGGAAGAAATTGAGAGGAGGATTTTAATCCTTTCTCTTTTGTATATTATTTATTTTGTAAACTTTTCTTCTTTTCAAATGGAGTAACGGATGGTTGAAATCTTTGGGAAAATGGACGAGTATTTTCAAAGAAGAATATGGAATTCCAGGTTGCTTAATGGCTTTTGTCCTGTGAGTAAAATGGTTTTATTTTCATTATAATATCTTCATATTCTTTGAATAATTGACTATACATTGATTTAAATTTGCTTTAGTCTATTTTATCAATACATGGTTAATTGTTATCATTTATGTATTAATTTTTTCAATCTTTAAGAATCTATTATCTTAAAAATTCTTCCAGGGCTACAATATGGGTATGTGATTTTGAGAAAGAATATGGGAAAGCAATTCATCTTTGGCTTTAGACCTATGCGATGCTTATTCCATTTCATTCTTTCATTACTATTGTATTATGAGAATGCTATTATGGTTGATTTTAACTTTAGCTTGTCATCATATGGTGTTTTCATACTGTTAAATGTTATATGATGTCCATAATTTCTTATTCCATTTTTTATGTGTGCTCAATTGATCATTTGATTATTGGGGAAATTATTTCTAATGTTAAATGATGGATAATATCAATACTTAGAATTGAGTTTTCTTTCATTCTTAAATATTGATTATCCTAAGATCACGTGATTTTTAATTAGTTGTCTTCCTGTTGTTATTAATTTACTCCAATATCAAATACTTCTTTGAATGTATTATGGAAGTGCTAGTATTGTTCTGTTATAGGTTTCCCTTAACAACAGTACAAGCATGAGCTCATACAACACCGAAATATAATACCAATTTCGTTGATCAACTACAAATTATTCGGTGTGTTATTTAGTTAAGTTGTTTATGAATGAAACAATGATTACATTAATTAGATTTGATTGTTTTTGTGTCACTGTTTCAATCATATTCATTTAATATTTAATATTTTTTTTAAAATTCCAAAAAGAAGTGTTGTTCATATTTGATTCATAAACTTTATCAAACAATCATTTTCGCAAAATTTCATGCAAACCTTGTAAACTGTATATAAATTGTTCATAATCATTTGTATATTCACATTCTTAGATAAATATTTGTAATTATTGTGTCAATTGTTAGAATCTTTTATTTAGTTAGTTTATTTCATTTTTCTATCTTTAGGACCCTAGTTGGCTAACGGAGCCATTAAACCCATCACAATAGGTTACACCAAACGTCTTGGGTTATTTAGACAACCTCGGACTGGAACTATACTTCCAATTGACAACATGTCAAATTTTCCTGTCAACACCTTCTTATAACCACTTTCCATAATTAGAAAGTTCTCCATTTACTTTATTATTTAAATAATCTCCCTTGACTTTGTCACTTCACTTTATTATTTAAATAATCCTCTTTGACTTTGTCAATTCACTTTATTATTTAAATAATCCTCTTTGACTTTGTCACTTCACTTTATTAATTAAATAATCCTCTGTGACTTTGTCACTTCAATTTATTATTTAAATAATCCTTTTTTACTTTGTCACTTCACTTTAGTATTTAAATAATCTCTTATTTGCAAGCACTTTGACTACTTTGACCTTTTGGGGCTTCTAGATGACTCATGAGGGTTCTCCAACTTCACATGGCCATAACTCTCTAACTGTGAGGAGTTATGTGACGTTCCACATACCACCAAAAATGGCATGACATGTACTATCCATCTAGAATAGTATTACCTACAAATATATCAAAAATCATACCATTATACATCAAAAAATCATGGGTCCATTACCCAAACCTTTGTGCTACCAGAATTCGCTAGCAGACTTTCTTCAAGGGTTGACATCAATGAAAACCAACCCAATTAATCAACAATATCCCCCTTGGCATTGATGGCAACACTTTGATGCAATACTGAAATCATATCACTGAAGCTCCCCCTGGAACCATGCCTGCATCTCTGCGACCAATGCTACCCCTAGAACCATGCCTACATCTCTGTGACCAATGCTACCCCTGGAACCATGCCTTTTTCCTCTGCATCTGATAAATATCTCCCCTTTGTCATCAATGGAAAAGGTATCTTTCCATTCGGGGTTTCTCCCCCTAACTGAATCGTTTGATATCCCAACCTGAACTGTCCTCTTTATGGTGCTTCCTCGTGTACATCTAAGACATATAAGATAAGTATTCAAAAGCATTCATTTTGGAGTATAAATAACTCTGAGTCTCTCGCGAAGATACTCAAAGGCTTCTCGTGGAAGCAGTTTTGTAAAGATGTATGCCACTTGTTCTTTTGTGCCCACATATTCAACTCTGATGTTCTTTTCTGCAACATGTTCTCGTAGAAAGTGATACTTAATTGGAATGTGCTTAATCTTGGAGTGAATCATTGAGTTCTTTGAGATACTTATGGCGCTTGTATTATCACAATAGATTGGAATGGGCTCATCATACTCAACCTGTATATCTTTCAAAGTTTGTTTCATCCATAGAACCTTTGTACAACATGTTGTTGCTGCAATATACTCTGCCTCGGTTGTAGATAAAGATACTAATGATTGTTTCTTTCTTAGTCATGATACTAAACACTCACCCAAGTAGAACGTTGCTCCACTGGTGCTTCTTCGGTCATCAATGCAACCTGCCCAATTATTGGTAGATTCATTATCTCTCTGAGCTCTTACTTCTTTCTTTCTATCTGTAGATTCATTTTTCAATACAATGCCTGAAAGTACAATCTCTTGAAATTTTTCCTTATTTACCTGTCCTTCCTTTCTTTTAGTTATTCTCCAAACCTTTATGTATATGAAATCTTTATTTTTCTCTGTAGAATTTTCTTCATCTCGTTTTATTGCCAATCTTGTGATCTCTGGTACCTGGTCATTGTTCACTTGTTCTTCCTGTTTTCTTATCCATACTTTCTTATATCTAATATCAGTGTTCTCTTTCATGGAGTTATCAATCATGCTTCTACAATCAATGGCTATGTGTCCATAGTTATGAAATTTGTAACACTCAATGTTACATGCGACCACATAGGCACTTCTTTCTTGAACATTTCTTTTATAATCCTTGCAATTTGCAACCTTATGTCCAAATTTAGTACAACAAAAACAATGACCATAAAATAAATTTGCATACCTGGAAGTGAATGATGTTCTTTGTGGTGCATTCCTTCTGAATTTTTTCCTTGACTGATCATGATCATGATTGAAGCTTCTTTGTGCCTTGAACATGGCTGGTCTTCTTGAAGATGTATCTTCAATAGTTTTCTTAGATTTTGGTTGACCATGATTCCTTCCTTTGAGTACTTCTGCATAACTCT
>SNQJ01S0026776.1:19120-32856 GCA_010110895.2 Picea sitchensis | reverse complement strand
CCCTGTGATACATGCGAGACTTATGTATCTGGGGTGCCCACTCTAGCCAATCTATCAACCACTTGTGCCAAGGACTGAGACATGGTCTGTTGACTAGCTAACATATTGTTGATAACCTACATGAAAGTTGCATCTGGTTCTACGGGGGCCTTTCCACTGCCCTCTGTTCTCTCATATCTATCTCCTAGCATCATCTCTGCCTCATGATCTCCCCTTCTCTCTGCTTCTCTGTGTGCCTCTTCCTCTTCCTCTGATCTAGGAGGAAAAGGGGGGAAATCAAGCCTATGCCTTGTTTTCTGATGCCTATTGTAAGTGGCATATTCGTCACCTACGTGTTCACGACCCTTTGGGTCTTATGCTGCAGTCATTGTCTTTAGTCACAGACTGGCGGGACTAAATATCTGATACCACTGTAATGTTCCTGACTTGGCTAGTCTAGGAAATGTTGCTAATGTGTGTGTAGGATCAAAGGTTTACAGCATATAAATGATCATACAAATAATAAATGCGATAAAGGACTGCAAAGTTTTTATTATGATATCTCTGTGGATTACAAAATGGTCGAATGTGGCTGAATAAACTGACAATACTCGACTAGATCAACAGACAAAGGATCTTAGCGGGAATACAAATAAGCAACTGCGGCTGAATAAAATAACAACACTCGGCTAGATCAAAAGACAAAAGGATCTTAGCCAGAATACAAATAAGAAACTAAAAGATAATACCTGGAATATGGGAGCACTGCGGAATCAATGAAGAATCATGGAAGACCTGGATGATCTTCCCGGTGACTAGGGTGTGTCTTTCAACACCAAAATCAACGAACTGGTGTCTTCCTCCTGGAATACACTGAACTATCTCTCCTGAGATGCGCCTCTTCTCCTCAATGACAAGTCATAATCTGCATAATGATAAATTAGGTCGCTGACCCTTCCTTTATAGCTTTCCAAAACCCCAAATCATGTTGAAACCCTAATTCACTATTGACTTCCAAAATCCTAAATCACTGTTGAAACCCTAATTCACTGTTGACTTCTATTTTTATCTCATAATGACTTAAAAGTGCTTTTAACTCTTTTTAGCTCAATGCCACTTTTCGAATATAACACCTGTGACTGGAGTGACCTCTAGTAAACTTGTTTACCCCTCTTTGGCCCTGGCTATAGTCTAATGGGGCGGTTTAGACCATTAAGCCTCCTCTTTGGAGCTCCTATTTGGAAAGGGACATTACGAATGTTGTATACCTCTTCAACTTAGTGTTCATCTTCTCCCACAATGCAGTCCAAAATGCATTGAGAGATATGGTATCTTTGTCTGAGATGATGCTCCTTGGTATCCCAAAGTGAAACTAGACCTGTTCAAAGAACAAGTTTGTTGTTTCGTGTCCCTTCATGATCTTTTTACAATTTATGAGAATGCACAATTTGTTGAACCTGTCAACTACCACAAATAGATAGTCATGTGCCTTCCGCGTGGTTGGTAAACCTCCCACAAAATCCATGGAAATTATTTTTGAAGGTCGAGTGGGTACATGTAAGGGATGGTATAAACCTTTCTTCATGTTACTGGGCTTGTTGGTACAACAAAGTATACATCCTCTAATATATAGTGCTACATCTTCTTGTATTCTAAGGCAATACACATACCTTTGTAAATTGGCAATTATCTTCCCAAAACCAAAATGTCCTACAATCTTGGAGGTGTGAGCTTCTCTGATAAGTGTAGTCTTTCACCTTTAGGGACATAGAGCTTTTCGAGCTTGTAGATTAAACCATTCTGGAAATGATAGTCAACATTTTCATTACCTTCTTCTATATGAATTTGGCCCTGTATCTATTGAAACAACTCCTTGAAGTCCTCATATTCTATGGATGCATCTCTGTATGCATCATGGGTAAAAGGCTCCATGTGCATCAGAGTTCCCAAAGTTGTAATCTTGGATGTGGATGGCCTTGAAAGCATGCATTCCAACTTGTTTGTGCTACCCTTCTTATACTTTATGACCAAATGAAATTGTTGTAAGAACCCAATCCATTTTTAGTGCATGGTTTGTTGTAACTTAATATGGGCCTGCAAATACTGGAGCGGTTGGTGATAAGCGTGGATGATGGTCTCCTTTCCCATTAGATAATGCTTCCACTTATTCACAGCTTGTACCAAGGAATATATCTCCTTGTCATAGGTAGGGTAGTTGAGGATGACCTCATGAAATCCTTTAGAATGATATCATACATTCCTTCCTCCTTGAATCAAAACTATTCCAATGACATACCCACTTGCATCTCTCTCCCCTTTGAAGGGATTTTGCAAGTTTGGTAGTGTGAGCACTGGTTCTTGAATGATATTTCTTTTCATCTCATCAAAGGCCTTATATTGATTCTCCCCCCATTGGAAACTCTTACTTCCCATTGTTATTGCATGGAGTGGTGCAACTACTACAAAAAATGAAGCTATGAACTTCCACAAGTATCGTGCTTCCCCAATAAAGCTCCTAACTTTTGTGCAATTTGTAGGAACTGGCCATTTCATGATGGCCTCCATCTTGGCGGGATGTATTTTGAGCTTGTCTCCACCGATCACATACCCTAGATACACCAGATATTGCTAAGAAAACTCAAATTTCTTGAGATTGGCCAACATTTGGTGTTTATCCAAGGTCTCTAACACTTTCGTAAGATGTAAGATGTGCTCCTCCCATGTAGCACTATAAAATTGTATATCATCCAATTAAACAATAACAAATGAATCTAGATAAGGGTGTAAAACATCATTTATTAGTCTCATAAATGTAGTTGGTGCATTACATAAACTTAATGGAATAACCATACAAAACTTGCATTGTCTTGAAGGAAGTCTTCCAGGTATCTTCTTCGTTGATTCATACCTGGTGATATCTTGATTTCAAATCCATCTTAGTGAAGTACTTAGCATGCTGCAACTGATCCAAGTCATCAATCTTGGGCAGAGGGTATCAATTCTTCAGTGTAATTTTGTTCAATTCCCTATAATCAATACACATTATCCAAGTCCCATCCTTCTTGGGAACAATTATGATGGGTGACCCAGAAGGTGAGGTACTTGGTTGAATCACACCCTGCTCCAAGAAATCCTTCTTTACTTCATTTGCTACCAAAACAAATTGTCTCTACAACCCAATATTTGGTAATGGGGAGTTTGGTAATAACTGCATTTCGTGCTCCAGTTCCCTCTTGGATGGTATCCTTTTAGGCTCTTGGAACACTCCTATATATGTCTATATCAACTCCTTCAATTGATGTTTCTTCTCTTTAGTACACCCCTATAGGGATACATTTACTCTTATTGACTCATCCTTAGACTATTTTTCTCTTAAGAAAATTTGAACATATTTCCTCCTAGAACTGATCAATTTATTTGCTTGATTGACACCTTACAGTGAAGTTTTTCATTTTCTTTTGTGTGTGTTTATGATGAAGGATTTCCCTTCCTTGATGAGGATGTATTGGTTATCTCTCCTCATGAAGATAATATCCCTCATATACATGTAGGGGATTCCAAACACTACTCCACATACATCCAATGGTACTACATCCAATTCTACTTCATCTATAAAATCAACACTTATAGAAAATTTAATATTGCATTGCTTTGTTACCTTGATCTCTGCATTATTATTTACCCAACCCAATGGATAGGGGATATGATGACCATGAACCTCTAATCCAAGTTTTTTGACCAAATCCACTGCTATGAGATTAACCTGTGAACCAAAGTCAAACAAATCATCTATCTTAGTCTTCTTGACCTGAATATTGATGTGGAAGAGCTTGGTCATCTCCTTCTCTTCCTAGTGATGAAGGCTACTCACATTCACCTGCTTTTGCGCAGATTTGAAAACAATATTCTCATCCACATCAGATAAAATTTCAACCTGATTACTTGAATCTGTGTCTAGAAGGTTAGTTTTTCTTTCCATCCTTCTTGTAGTTCTTTAGTTTCATCTCTGGATGTAGTTTCCAACATTTTTCCTCAATGTGACCCTCAATGTTGCAATCATTGCAATCAGTAGTACAATGGGATCATATTCTGACAATTTACCAATGCAGGTTCATCACAAAAACATCTCAAGTACAACAAAGCCTACAACTTGTTTTTTATCATGTCACATTTGTCATAAGTGCGACAAACTATGGTTCCATTGTATGTATGATATAAGACTCTATCATCACAAGACAAATGAAAACGCTCATCATACAATCAAAGAAAGATGTGGTTGTACATTGGAGAAAGAGCCCATGAAGACATTTGATATTTTGGGAGGTTTGATAAAGTCTTGCATGTGGAGCACTCCATCCATTTGGTACCTTGCACATTTGTCCATGGAATTGGTTGGAGCACCCTACCTTGAGATTCACAAGTGTGAGTGGTTGCACACTTGCTCATGCACCTTGTGCACCACATTACTATTTTAATATTGTGGTTATGGAGTGCTCTCCTAGGGGACAACATTTTATTGTTTCTTCATTCATACATCTTGGAGGGACCACTTGGAACTTTTCTAGGTGGTCCTTGAGCATGAATGATTTTAGGGGCTAAATTTCGCTCATGGGCTAATTTTCCATGGTTTTTCCAAAAACGAGATTCGTTGTTTTAAAAATGATTCATCCAAATTCTATAGGATAAAATTATTTTACCTTAAAAATCGCCAAAAATTTATAAAAACTATACAAAATACTTAGAAATTTGAATATTTTTACAAAAGCATCGCCAATCATTTATAATTGGCATATGAAGGATTAGTAAGATTCGCCAAGGTTTCTACATTTTAAAATAAATTTCCATCCTTAAAATCATCCCTGCCCTTGAGCACATCCTCCTATGTTAAGGAATATTTTTATTCTATTTGCAAGCATGCATATTGGAGGGAACACTAAATATGGACCTTCTAGCATCTTTAATTGGTCAATGAGTCCATTTTTAGAGATGCGCCCTCTCTCTTGGATATTTATTATATATTCCTTCATATTTTTGGATGGGGTGTGCTCTCTTGAAGAGGATCAAGACCACATTGTTCTGCATGATATGGTCAACCATGATCTAACTACTCCATTATTCTATTATTTCTTTGACTTGTCATGGATTTAGTTGGATAAAAATATATTTTATTATGAGAGGGATTAAGCTATATCTTTATAAAGGACGAGCTTTCTCTCCATTTATTTGCAATTTGGTTATGGGGAATTTGTGATTGTTAATTTGGATGAGTGATAGGAAATTGTAAAGCTTGGAGAATATTGATGTGGGGGCTCTCTTTTGTATCAAGCTGAAGATTAATGAAGAAGTAAGGTATTGCAACTACTTTGAAAACTTGTTGTTAGTTTTGTTTTAAAAACCTATTTTTATCATTCTAATTTTGAAGGCCTAATAATGAACATACTATTCATTTAGTAGTAAAGAATGTGAGTTGGTTCTCTCTCTTCTTCTATCTATTGTTTTATTTATGCAATTGTTATCCATATTCTGTAAAATTAAGTTGCAAATTGGAAGTATAATCCAGCCATGAAAAAACACCTTCATATTGGGATTGATGAATGACACCCCTACCTTTCCGAGATAACTTTTTATTTAATGCATTTCCAACAAACACTTTAGGTTAAGTGTATCAAACTAGTTGTTTTTTCCTTGAGTGCACATTTAATTAATGATGGAGGTATCAAACTAGTTCTTTCATCCAAAGAGATTGAATGTGGAAACCCTTTTGCCGAATTTAATCTCTGATAATATTTTGAGCATTTATTTCCATCGAGATATTCATCACCATATGCATGCACATACAAATTTTCACACTGGCGGGAAAAAATATTCAATAGTCGTTACGCAGTTGTGAGGGTTTACGCGAATGAGACCAGTTGGTTATACGCAGGAGGCAAATCTCCTGAAGGCAATCACAGAAACTAATAGGCGAATTTGCAAGCGAGTCAAATGCGACAGTCTTCGTAACCAATCAGAGAATTCAATAGGCTAATTTATCAGTTCGTATTTGCAGTCTTATCCCTTACAAATCAATCAATCTAATAGGTGAATTTACGTATTCGTCTTCGCAGTCAATAGGTAGGCGAATTTGCAAAGAGAAGAGAAGAGTTGATGAGACAGCGAGTACTACTCTCAACGAACAGCATGGGGATGCTAGTAGCTACTCATGCAGGCAGGCTGAAGACAAATATCGCAGATTCCCAAAGCACTGCATCAATGAAGAATCTCCAGAGTTTATTATTATTATCAACAACAGCGTGGGCACACAGGAGGAGTAGTAGTAGGAGGGAGGCTACTCATGCAAGCTTAGACAAATATCACAACGCACTACAACGAAGAAGAATCTCCAGAGCTTCAGACGTCAATCAATCTCGCTTTTCTTCTGCCTCGAGTCATGTATTCTTCTCGTCAGAATCCATGGGCACGAGTTTATCAGCTGGTACAAGAGTTCCGTATATGTGTTATTATTTTTTTGGGAACTGTATTTTGTTGGATTCTGTACTGATTTTAGTCATGAATCTGTCAAACCTGTCTCGCAAGTTGCAGGGAGTCGTCTGGCTCTTTTTAAAATGTGCTTATTTTTTACAAGGTTATTCCATAAAAGCATTTGAATATGGGATTAAATCAAAAAAAATTTAAAAATAGATGTTATTATAAAATATATGATTTCATTATGATTATGATGATGATTGTAGAGAAAGTTTTTTTCCATCTTCAATTCTCTTGGTGCCACAAAGGTGATAGATTCTTTCTTGCCATGGTGTTTTGGATATTTTCCAAAGCAAGTTTTATTATGCAACTTATGAAAATTAGTTCTTGTTTTAGCAATATTGATTATCTTCTTTACACTTGTCAAAACAGAAAGATACTTCTGATCAAAATAATTTTGTTATGTCATCCCTCCTTGAGCAGTTGGTGATTTTGGTTAGAGTTTAAAGCAATTTTGGGGAGCCTCTTGTTATCCATGTTGTTTATCTTGTTCTTGTACATTAAGTACCTAATCATAGTTGTGGTCTCAATGAAGAAAGACTGACTTCAATGAGCTATCTTTCTAGAGGATTATCCAAACTTCACATCCATATAAGATAGCATGAGCGAGAAGAGTCTCAAAGAGGATTTTTTTCTTACCCCATAAACAAAGGTGTGCTAATTTACAATTATTTTCAAGCCCACAATAAGCTTTCCACCCTACATTTATCATTTTCTCAATGTTATAGTTTCAATTGAGCTTGTGATGAATATCAATTCCAAGATACTTGTAAGAAGACACTTCCTCCAAGATATTATTGTCATATACAAAATTATGGTAGGTGATTTTGTTGGATTTCATGATCATAACCTTCATTTTGTAAGTGTTCACATTGAGAATTCTAAGTTGCTTACTAAGGTCATAGGGATTCATTTCCATAAGAACAATATCATAGGCATAGAGATGAAGCATGATTACTATACTAGCAAGAGTTGCTCCAACACAACCTACGACTCCCAAACAATCTTCTGACCAACCCTCAATGCTCCTAAACTTGGCAATAACGTTGTCATACAACCTTACCACATCAGCTCTCAACCCTAAGGGAACTTTTATCTCTTCTAACCTATTACAATGGTTGGTCCTAAGAACAATGTCAACGAAACAACGAAGGAAAACGAAGGAGATCTGTTTAATTGTTGTGACACATCTCTACATTGATCCTAAGCGTGATAAGGTCCACCACAATTAAATGATAACTTCTAAAATCGACCTAACCTTTAGCTCTTTCTTACTTTCTTTTCCAAAATACTTCCATATAGTTTAGATAAAATGGGACTAATCATTATGGTCTTATAATTAGAGGGATTTTTTGTATCCCCACTTTCAAAAATAAATACATTGACTACTAAATTAAAGATCTTGTATATGTAAGGGATCAAGAATAGACCCTCCAATTTTTAGTTATAATTACAAATAATTTTAATTTACATTATAAAAAATAATTATTTTTTTAATATTAAATTAAATACAAATTAATTAATTAACCTCTAAAAATATTTAAAAGGTATTTGTTAAATAGTATTATCAAAAATTATTTTAAATAGCACAATTTTATTTATTAACTTCTTGAAATTATATTAATAAAACGAAATCAATAATAGTACACTCAAAAATATCAAATCAATTTTTATTTTAATAAATAAAATTATTTTAATTAATTAATTAATTTTTTAATTTTAATAAATTAAATTTAAATAAATAACAAAATTAATTTATAATTTATATCAAATCAATTTTTATTTTAATAAATAAAATTATTTTAATTAATTAATTAATTTTTTAATTTTAATAAATTAAATTTAAATAAATAACAAAATTAATTTATAATTTTGATATTTAATTAGACAAATTAAAAAAAATAGTCTGCGAGAAATTCTTGGAGTACTTTCTCATATTTCTTAGATAGTAAATGGGTAAATCTTCAACCATAATTACTAAGAGTTGGATGATATGTAAGGAATCTAGGTCCAATGGGGCAACACGATAGGATTGATTGAGAATATTTCACATCCTATCTAGGTCCAATGGGGTAACACTATAGGATTGATCGAGAATATTTCACATTCCATCTCTTTATTTATCATTATTTTCTTTTTATTAACTCTTTATTTTTTAATATGGGGTGATCTTTTATATCTTTTATTTTAGAATAAGTTTTTTTTATTGCATTTGGCTTGAGTCATATTAACCTTTAGCATGGTTGGATTTTTTTTCCTTCAAGTTTTAAAGAGTGACTTTAAATTCATAAAATGGCTTAACAACACACTTCATCACCACTATTTTAGCTTGTTTTTGGATAAAAAGCTTATAACAAATTTAAAATATGGAGTGTTTTATTTATAGTGGTACTGAATCATTTTAGTTATTTTTAAAACTAGTTTCAATTGTTTAGACTGAAATAGTTTTGAGAATTTGGGATTTTTTTAGGGAGTTTCAACTTCAAGAAAATGAGAGTTTGAGATTTTTGCTATAAAAAGATTTAAATTAAAATTATGTTTTTGTATTAATAGTAGGGATTTTGGATATTATTAAATTAAAATGAAATATTTTTATTAAAATTACAAAGACTTAATTTATTACAAATGTTTTTGTTATTTTATTCAAAATATCACTACAAATTTAAAATAAAAACTAAAATATACATAAATATTATTTCAAAAATTATTTAAATAAAAAAATTAATAATACTCATTTTATAGTTGTGGATATGAATAACTTTTAATGCATGTATATTTGAGTGGATATGAATCAATGCCTTTTCATGGAAATCACTTCTCAACCAACAATATCATTGATTTTTATTGTACTTTTCATATTAAAAGGGTAGTATTATTTAGATTTTTTCCAATCAAAATAAGAACAATTGTTCAAATTTACAAAAATGTTTGAACCTTATATATGTAAAGTTTAATTTTAAAAAGATGTTAACAAATTATATATGTTTCTAGTTTTCTAATTGAATATGGATATTGAAGTTTCATTATTATGTTAAATATATTCATATAATTACTAACACAAATTAAATTAGTAATTTGGACATTATATTTGTTTAAATATGATCAAAGTTGTCGTGCAATTTATTAAAATAAAATTTAAAATGTATCATTATTTGAATACATTATAATCTATTTCCTCCAAATTTGGGTGAAGTTTAGCCTTCCAAAAACTTTTGCAACATAGTTGTTATTAAATATTTTTTTTAACATTTTACATGAAAGAGTTTTTCATCTATCAAAATGTTTTGTTTTTTTTTGATATAACATGTGTTTAGCTAATTATTGAAGGTAACTTAATGTTGTAATAAATCCTACTTGCCTTATGTGAGATTCCTCATAATTGTAAATGGTTTTAGGAGATTGTTAATACTTAGTTGGAGTTAAGAGTTTTTCTTTAACAAATTTTCTATTATTAGTTTGTGGTTGAGATATTCCCTCATGAATTTATTGTGTAGTTGAGGGAAAACTTGATATATATATGTGTGTGTGTGTAATTTTTCATTGATTGAGTATACTAAAGTTTTTGGTGTGTGAAATAAAAATATGTGTAGTGTCCATTTTTCTTTCACTCAAGTGCCAACTATAATAATAACTAGCAATTTAACTCAACTTAACCTACCTCAAACTTAAGTAATATTATAAAAACTTAAAACAAACATGAAGTTGTGCCATAGAAAACAACAATTATGCAAAGTCTTTAAAAACAACTTAGGGCATGTACATAATTCTAAAGCTAAGGTGACAAAATTTGGAGCTCTCTAGATCTGTTTCTTGTTCATATAGACTAATTACATCTTTAACAAATTGTCTTAATAATACAAAAACTTAAAAAAACATTTACTTATTAGAGGAAGCAAAGTTATGAAATTTTGTATTCCTAGTTTGTTGGAGAGGTCCTTCGTTAATGTCCATAGGTGTTGTTCCATGTTTTTCATTGCCATTGATTGTGTTTCCTTTGCAAGGAGAAGTTGTGCCATGATTTATTGACGTAGAGGCCAAATGTTGTGGGTAAGTAAGAGACTTCAAGTGATGTATTTGTAGCTCCAATTCATCCATCCCTCATGTCATGTCAAGGAGATTGGGGCAAGTTCAAAATCCCCCAATTTTGATGAAAATTGATGGAGCATAGAGAAATTGGCATGAGAAATCTCCTCATGTCATCGAAGATTTTTTTCGAAGTCATTCCAAGAAGGGTCCATCTCTTTCTACTATAGAAAGAAGACATAAATCTGCCACCCCCTAGGGTAACCAATCCAAMTTCTAGTAAAAACAGACATAGTAAAAAATCCACGACGAATAGAAACCACTTAGAAAAGGAAACAAACAATACCATAACCAAAAKACAAAGGATGATATACCAGGAGTAGTCTAGGAAGGCCCATTATTTGACTGGGTTCACTGTTGGTCGATTTGATTCTCTTGGTTGCCCGACTTTCGTCTGATTCAACTTGGTCAAATTTCCTTTTCTCTGAATTGACTTGTCTTTCCTTTGAATCGACTTGCCTTTCCTCCAACTCATTGTTTGAATCGACTTTCGAGTAGTCGACTTCATTGTTATTTGGTCCGACTCGACTTGTGGCTCAATTTGTTGAGTATCTTCCAGTTATCTAAAGGGAGGAGAGATTATAATTGTTAAAGAGGGTTCTATGTTGCTAAGATGGATAAACTATAAGCCTCCCATTTATGGATCAACAAGAGAATGAAATAATCTTACACTTTTTCCATAATGATTATACTGAGTCCATGCTCCAATGACTACATGAATAGACTTTTTGACCAACCTACACATGCATTTGCTGATTGGATTTTTAAGTCAGGTGGATGGGTTCATTTAAAGCACATCATGGAAAATAGATGAGATCATACGTTGAACTTTGACAATAAAGAGTTATTTCCCATATGCCTTCTTTCCTCTCCTTTGGTAGAATCATAAACTCCAACATTAATTTTTACATAGCTTGAACTCCAAATTGGTGTATGAGACTCCCTTGTTTGTATAATACCTACGTAGGGATTTGAGTACTCAAATCTACGGAGGTATACATACCCTACCTCCTTTGGATTTGAACTTATGAAATATACATACCCTACCCCCTCCGAATTGAAACTTATGACCTCTTAAAAAGAAACAGATATGCTTAACGATTAGACTTACTCATATATAAATATGATCATATATCTTAACTCATTATAATATACTTTTTACAATTTATAGATAATCTAATTTAACATAATTTTACAATACGAGCTTAATCAATTTTACTTAACCAACTTATTCATAGTGTTATTCAACGTGGATATCCTTTTTCTCAATGCATTAACTTCCTTATTTTATTGACCAGACTGACGTGTGCACACAAATGTTTACCGTTGCATGAACTCCAACTATCTCATGTACTTCACGTTCAAAGTTCGCCTAGCCATTAATAAATTTCAGACAGTACTACTCCTCCTTACAACAGCATGGGTAGGCAGGAGTACTGAGGGGTCAACTTATGCAGCCAGCCATATGACAAATATTGCAGACTTCCAACACGCTACGCCGAAGAAGAATCTCCAGAGTTTCAATGGTCGGTCAAGCTTATTACATGTACCTGTTCAACCCTTCTCGGGCTTCAATCTCGCTTCATCTTATTCATGTGAATTCTTGTTTCACAGTCCATGTACACCACTCTCGTCTCCCATCACAGTCCATGTACAGTAGTTCATCAGCTGGTACAAGGGTTTTGTATATTTGTTATTATTATTTTTTTGGAAACCTTTTCTGGTTGGATCTTGTGGCAATTTTTTCGTGTCAGAAAATTGTTTCCTCTGCAGGTTGTAGTGAGTCCCCTCTCTGCAAAATTCTGTTTATTTTTAACACTGCATGAAGCAGGTCCTTGCAAAGTGTGCAGACTTGCATGTCGGAAATAAAAGAAGGCGCTGACCAAACCATATCTTATCCGTAATCTTTCTGAGACATTTTTGTAGATGCAATCATGGCCATTTCTTATAGCAGAAATGTGGAATGAGATTATTTCCTCCCACGAAAAAAAGAAAGTCAACCATAAATTATCACAACCTATTTAAAAAAAAATGATTAATGCAATCATTAGGCATGATCATCATGAATAGATAATTAAGAAACTTCAACTTAAATTTCAATTCAAAGGATTTATTTAATTATATAAAATCCATGATACAAAAGACAATAATGTGGCATTATGTTAAGTGAGGGATTAATAGGTTCTTAGGAATATAGAAACTGACCTTGAGAGCTATTCAACATAGATAAAACACACAGCAGCTTTCTTAACACAATTTTAGTAAATCTTGATTTCCTAAGTGGTCTATATCATCGAGAACCAATAATGTTTACTCTTTCTTTCAAGTATTGAGTACTATACATTAGTTCCAAAATTTGTGTGCTTAGTTGTAACTATGACTAATTTTCATTTAATTTATTTTCAGTGGCACAGGTTATTATTAAKTGTAATTACACCTATATTTTACCTTGCCACATCAACTCTACAACAAAATCRCTTGTGGATTAAGTACATCCACTACTTGCTAATCCACCTACTCTTTAGTATAATCATAGACATGGTCACATATGGTGTAAAGTGTCCCACTACTTTCCACGTTTTTTTCTTCTATGTCATGTCATGTAATCAAATTATTAAGGGCCACATCACCCTTATCTCTTCCATGCATGAAAAATTGTGGATGATTCTATCAAATATATTCCAATTTTCCATGTTGTCCCTTGATGCATGGAAATGTCCTATGAAGACCTACCCACTCACATCGGTGATCACACCTTGATACCTTCACTTTATGGAACTTCCTCCTTTTATTATTCACTCCCTATCATCTTCCTTATTTCCTCTACCTTATATTTTTTAAATTTGTTATGCTTCCTCTATCTTGTTTATTTTGTCACTTCATGTTTCTAGTTGTCTTAGTAATTTATATCATATTAACTACTCAATTATGTTAGATTTAAATAAGATGATATGTAAACTGTCATGGATATTCTACTAGAATAGTTCGTCACAAAATATTTTAAATTATTCAGAAATTTTAGAAGTTTGCAATTTATTTCCTTAGTTCCCAGATTAGTTAATTGCTAGCTTTGCTTGAATTTATGAAATAACTAAGTTAGGAAAATGAAAGAACGGGAAAATATACACACCATCCACACAAATGAGCAT
>SNQJ01S0026775.1:223931-295066 GCA_010110895.2 Picea sitchensis | reverse complement strand
ATTATTTACCTTCTAAAATCTCTTAAACCACTTTGACTACTTTGACCTTTTGGGGCTTCTAGATGACTCATGAGGGTTCTCCAACTTCACATGGCCATAACTCTCTAACCGTGAGGAGTTATGTGACGTTCCACATACCACCGAAAATGGCATGACATGTAATATCCATATAGAATATTCTTACCTGCAAATATATCAAAACTCATACCATTATCCATCAAACAAACTTGAGTCCATTACCCAAACCTTTCTCCAACTTCACATGGCCATAACTCTCTAACTGTGAGGAGTTATGTGACGTTCCACATACCACCGGAAATGGAATGACATGTACTATCCATCTGGAATAGTCTTACCTGCAAATATATCAAAACTCATACCATTATCCATCAAACAAACTTGGGTCCATTACCCAAACCTTTGTGTTACCGAACTTTCTTCAAGGGTTAACATCAATGACAACCAACCAAATTAATCAATAATCTCCCCCTTTGGCATTGATGGAAACACTATGATACAATACTGAAGTCATGTCACTCATGCTCCCCCTGGAACCATGCCTTTGTGCTCTGCATCTGATAAATCTCCCCCCCTTTGTCATCAATGGCAAAGGTATCTTTCCATCCGGGGCTTCTCCCCCTAACTGAACTGTCCTTGGGGATACTCCCCCAAACGGATCTCCCAACCTGATTTGTCCTCTATATGGTGCTTCCTCATGTAAATCTAAGACATATAAGATAAGCATTCAAAAACATTCATTTTGGAGTAGAAATTACTCCGAGTCTCTGGCGAAGATACTTAAAGGCTTCCTGTGGAAGCAGTTTTGTAAAGATGTCTGTCACTTGTTATTTTGTGCCCACATACTCAACTATGATGTTCTTCTCTGCAACATGTTTCTGTAGAAAGTGATACTTGATTGTAATGTGCACTTCAGTGAATTGAAAGTAATTTTATGACCTTGGTCACACATTTGACTTACACTTAGAAGATTATGTTTCATATCTTCTACTAGTAGAACATTTTTTGCCTTGGTATTCTTGTTTCCAATTATGATTGTGCCTTTTCCAATGATTTTAGTTGAATCATCATTTTCGAAGGAGACTAATCCATCTCTTTCCTTTCTTAATGTAACAAACATGGCTTTATCACCTATCATGTGTTTTGAACAACCATTGTCAACATACCAACCATGTTTCTTCTGCTTAGCTTGTAGAGCGAGTGTGCATTATTCATTGCTATATTGATTTTGTTTTCTTATCCATGTCCTCTTCTGAGGTTCCTGTCTGTGGTTGTTGTTGTTATGTTGTGGATCTCTAGGAGGGACTGTCATTCTGCAATCTTTGGCCATGTGTCCAAAGTTGTTACACATGTAGCATTCCCCTTCAGTGCTCAATGATTCAAACTTGTTGTAACTTCTTCGTTGTGTTTCACTAGGCCTTCTTGGATAACCCTTTTGTGTATTAATTTCAAAGTTGTTTATGTTCCTGTTGTTAGCTCTGCAATTTACAACTTTATGTCCAAAATTGTTGCATGCATAACATAAACAAAAACAATTAATTTGATACATGGGAGTTGAATATCTTCCGAAAGGAGTTACTCTTATGAATCCTTCTTCTTCCTGGCGCCTATCTGTTTCTGTCGGTCGTTGATTCTGAAATCTGAATCTTCTCGGTGGAGGAGTGTCCCTATAATCTTCCTTGTAGGTCTTCCTATCCCCTTTGATTGTTTCCGCACAACTTTTTGGATATGTTTCTTGTTCTGTTGTTTTGGAGCTTGATCCCTTTTCTGTCTAATTGTATCCAAGTCCAGACTTGGTCATGATGAGGCTTTTGACTGCTGATAATGTCATCCAAAACTTTTGAGTTGTTCTGCATATTTTCAAGGATCATGTCTCTTTTTTCTAGATGTTCTTTGAGTGCTTCTTCATTTTTTTTTATCTTCTTCTATTTGAACCTTCAAATTTGTGATCATTTGTTCTAGTTCCTGAGTGTCTTCTTTCTTGTCTAGTTCTGCTTGTAGCTTCTTGTTTTTATTCTTTTCTCTTCTTATAACTTCTATGGCACACAACAATTCTTCTCGGTAGTCAAATTTTGCCTCTTCATATTCTTCTTCGGTGTCTTCTTTATCAGAGTCTTCTACTGCCATGAATATAACTCTTTTTGTCTCACTGTCATTGACTTCATCTTCATCTGATGAGGATATGTCTTCTTTGGTGCATAAGCGTTTCTTGAAAGCTTTCTTTGTGGTTCTTTTGCCTTTATATGTTTGTTTTCTATTTGAGTAATCTTCATCATTCCTCTTATTTTTCTTATGAGGACATTTGTTAGCAAAATGACCAATACCATCACAATTAAAAAAAATCAAAGGAAACTTACCTTTATATCTGTTGTTGGTTCCCTTGTTCAATCTTCTGACAAAGTTGGCCATTTCTTCATCATCTTTTGAGATGTCATTGTTGCTGCTATGTTCCTTTTCTTTTTGTTTTCCCTTTTGCTTTGACGTTTTGGATGCTTTGAAAGCTGCTTTTTTTATATCTGGATTTTCCTGTTCAGTTCTTATTTCATATGCTGTGAATATTCCATGTAGTTTATCCATGCTTATTGAGTCTAGATCTGCTCTTTCTTCTAGTGCTCATATCTAAGGATCAAATCTCATAGGAAGAGATCTTAGTACCTTTTGAACAATTACAAATTCTTTAATTTGTTTTCCCAATCCTATGATTGCATTTATTGTTTCATCGACTTGTAAGAAGTAGGCTGCAGTATTCTCATCTTCCTTCATTTTTAGTTGTTCGAACTAACCTCTGTAAGTTTGAAGCTTTGCTGCTTTGACTTTCGAATCTCCTTCATAAATATTTTGAAGCTTGTCCCAAATCTCTTTAGCGGATTTACAATGTATAACTTTGGTGTATATTGATTCACAAAGACCATTCCGAAGTGTATTTGTGGCTTTGGAATTATTTTTCCCGAGTTTTATTGCTCTTTCATTTGTCGACGGAACTGCTAGCTCTTTGTATCCATCTACAACTAATTGCCAAATTTTAAATCCTTGTGCATGTATATATGTTTTCATCCTTTTGTTCCAAAATGCATACTTTTGTCCATCAAACTGTGGTATTCCATTTTTATACATGTTGTTGCTCTCCATGATCTACCTTTCAGTGGTTAAACTGATTTTTGAAGGAACTTGCTCTGATATCAATTTGTAACAACTTATTGGCAATTCAATGCTCTCTCGAAAATAATATCAAATGGGTCATCCTCATGATTATATGCTTTGACATTCTTTACCATGCTGCAATGTTTCATGACAAGACCCATTGGGTCATGTCTTTTGAAATTGCCTTGTGTTAACCAAATTCCTTCCACTTGTTCTACTTCTTTCAAAGCATGTTTTGCTTTCAACAAAGAGTAAATGCCATGTGGAAGTGGGAAAGATAACCATTGTTTTTTCCGAATCTTTGACAAAGAGGCAACAATGCCAACACCAATAGTTTGATATGCAATTTCTCCGAGCACCAATCTATATGGAACACACCTTGGTAAAATATGAGGTGCTCCTTCACATCCATTAATCTTATGTGTGGAAATTCTTCATCAATAAACTAATCACCAATTTATTTAATAACATTGATAACTTCTTCAGTGAACCTGGGGGCTAGTTGATTTTTCAGAATCATGTGCAGAGGGACTACAAAGTGATTGGAAATTTCATAAAATAAATTCCTATAGTTTACTACCCACAATTTAGAACAATGTAAGTGAATAGCCTCTTCGGAAGGGGACCAATTCCAAGCCAATAAAGGAAATAGGGTGACTGCACAGACAACATCTACTAAATAACCTAACATAAGGAACCTATGGCAATACCCTGGAGGTGCTTCTTGTGATTTTTTTACCTCTATCCTGATATTAGCAGAGAGGATGTGAGCCGAGTTGATGAGGGAAACCTAACTTAAAAGAGTCATTTTCACCATATAGGTGATAGAGCATGATGGCTACTAACATGGGAGGTTTATTTAATCTTGTAACATGGTATATCTTGTTTGAGATAATTTTAAAAGAATTGGAATCATACCACCATTCCCTGATCAAATCACCCATCTGCATTTCTTCTTTTTCAACCTCCTTCTCAATGAAACTGTTAATAAAAATATCATCTAAGCAAATTTTGGGTAACCCTAATTTATACATATTGGAAATGTCTTCTGGTCCAAATGACCCAACAACTTTTCGAGCAAAATTCACAATAATGCAAGTAGAGATATCAATATGAGAAACGATCCATCATACCATGTCATAGTAATGTAGTACTATTGGTCTGGTAGCTATATTGTGTAGGCATGATTTCTTGATATCAACCAATTCATCAACGTCAAACTCGTACTCATATGCAAAGTCTCCATCTTCGATGAACTTGTAAATCTCTCTCCAATCCATGTTGTTGGTGGCTCATGTTTTGAAAGAAGTATCTGAGAAAAATGACGAATTTGGGTTATTTTCAATCTCTTCCTCCTCGTCCTTCTGTGTTTTTTTTCTTTGCCCTTCGTGGTCATCTTGTCATCAAGAGTACCTAAAAAAACAAATCCAGGGTGATATTTGAAGATAAATGAACTTTGTTTACTAATTTCATCAATGATATAAATAACGAGACTAACCAGAAGAAGAAATCGAGAAGAACTCTATGTCTTAAGACCCTAGAATTTATGTAATTGAACTTTAGTTATAAAACTTAGAGACACTGTGTGGATTGTTAACAATGCAGAAGGTAATGTATGTGTGAATTCACGCCCTTTATTTAATCTTAATTCATTTCCCAATGCTCCATAAATTCATTTAATTTGCATTAACAAAAATGGTCAAAACAATTAAATGGAGAAAAGAGAATTTAGGTTTTTGAAAATGCGAGGCAACATTCATAACTGGGCATCGGATCATCAAGAACATTTTAGGTATTCAAGCTTTTGAAACAATAATAAGCTTTTAAAATAGTCATAAGACCCAAAATGACTGTCATAAACCATCTTCCTTGAATCGATGCTAGCTTGATCGAATCAAATGAACCAATTTTTTTAAATGCCAGTAAATAAGCATTACAACCAATCCATACCATGAAGACTTAATCAAATTCTGGTTGGAATTTCAAACTATCATCAAATAAGTTTCAAGGAAAAAGATGACGAAGAGTAATAGTTCATTTGGTCACGACATCAAGTAAAGAGCATGCATTGGAGCCTGAAAAAGACTCGGATTGGAACTTAATAAGTTAGAGCCATAGATGTGGGTTTGAAACTACCCCCCTTTTACAACTAATGTACAACATTAAACCAACTGCAAGGAGCATTGTAAATCCATTTACATTTAAGTTCAGACTTGGCCCAGGTCGAACCAAACTTTTCCAATCACGAGGAACAAAACTTATATCAACCAAAAACCAAATTCCCATATCAAACATTCATGAATTTTGGATCCAAAATCACAATAAGAATGTAGCTAACAAAGTGCATAAGATTATTCAAGAGTCGGAGTCTGTCAAAGTTAAGCACAACGATGAGTTCGAAATCCATTTTCTTCTTCAAAACAAGCATATCTAATGTAAGGTTTGAACATGGATTGCATACCGTGGGTTCATCAATAAAACCATAACTTAACACACTTCATATTTTATAGAGGGAACCAAGAAAATTGTAGATTAACTTATCGATGAGTTATATACTTATAAAAATAAAAACCCATAAACTCAACCCACAAAAGTGAACTGGGTTATTCCCAAATGGCAAGAAAACCCACAAAAAGAATCAAGTTCGAATCTTGTCTCTATGTATGTGAACAACAACTCAATGCAAACCAGCCAAGATATAAGATTGGAACTTGATAAATACCATCACAAGATGGGTTTAAATCGACAAATATCATGACGGGCTTGACCCAATGAATGCAAAGAACAAAGATGTGGATAGATTCAATTATGAATCAAACAAAGCACAATACTATGACCCAAGTTCAAAACCCATTATTTTCCTTTCTTGATTACAAAAGGGTTTGTCCCATTTGCTCAAAATCATCACATAACCCATGGGAAGAATAAGATAGTCGAGCTCAGATAAATGCATATAAACCATGGTTGATTCAAAGTTTTTTTCTTCTTTCAGACTGTCATGGAAAGTGGAAATATGAAGCATGCAAGACATAACTCAACCAACTTTTTGACAAACAATAATTTCTTTGTTTCTTTTCTTCAAGAAGCGATAGAGAAGGGAGAGAGAAAACATTCATGCACACAACAATATTATCCAGAGCCAAATTTAACAATATTAAGACAAATATGTTGTAGAATATTTGAAATAGACTATGAACTCGCACCTTGTCTAATGACGATGTTATACCAGTAATGAGGGCTGAAACAATTACGAAAACCACAAGGAGCAAGGGTTTCAATAGGAAGAGATCAAATTCTTTCCTCTTCAATCTTAACAAAGCAAAATGACCAATATCCAAGGCAAAAATTGAGTGATAACATGTGGGACTGTGGGAGTAAATGTTCACGTCCTTGTGATTTCAATGCATGGGCAAAACCATCATGTTGCCCATTCATACCAACCATCTTATTGCATGCCAACTCAACCGTCAATTCAATACGCATAACGCTCATGCCATGCAAATCACATTAATTCCAAGAAATATTAAATGGGTGCCATATAACTCATAACCTCGAAACAAGTGCTATCCATAAATCATATACCACATGTAATATATCTTGACCAAAACAACACTATATCATATGTGATATCGTTATCAAATGCCAATTATAAACCATTCACAAGTCACCTATTATATATCATAATCTAAGTATAAGTCATACGTTGGTTGTCTTCCATGCAAAGTATTATCTCCAATATGATGCTTCAATCATAACAACCAAAATTTTAAACAAATTGCGATGATGCCCATCATAATGTGACCCACATTAACACAAGCTATGGTATATGCAATCTCCATATATTGAACCCTATGGGTATTTAAGCTGCATATAGAAACCATGTAGTCATGTATTAAACCAAACCTTTTTCTTCAAAATATATAAAGTATTGAACATGATTGATCCGGATTATTTTCGGAACGAAATGAAAGCAGAGATAGTATAATGAAATACACATAAAAATTGCAACAATACATGATTTCTATTAATGAAAGAAATGTACAGAGACTGTAAAAATACAAAGTGCAAGACTCGCTAGAATGGTGGCAGCTTTATCTATGAGAAGAGATGTGACGACTATGCTCATTCACAAGAAGATGAGTTCAATGAGGCTCTGAAGGCCTTTTTATGATAAGCATGGATTCCAAAACCCTAGACACCCAAAAACCTAACCCCGGAAGATGAAATGCCAAAAGTCATGTGGGCCTTGTTGGGGTAAGTTATTACATCAACTTCCCGGGGTCATAGCTTTTGCATACGATCTCCGTTTTAGGAGCGTGATAGCCCGTTGCAAAGGTATTTTCGAGAACTACACATTATGCCTTCAAACTCTGACTTTGTCTACAGTTTGACTGTGGAAATCCAAGAAAACAATGTTTAGGGCCCAAAAACGTCCCTAGAAGTACATAAAGATGTACTGACATGAAAAATTCCAAAATAATCTAGATGGAATAGGTGGGCGGCTACCAATATCGACATGGATGCTGTGTAGGGCTTCAGGACAACCCTGGAAGTGCAGAACCTACAATTACAAAGAAATATCCCCATTACAGAGAAACGTGTTGAACTGAAAACTATCAAGATGAGGCAATTGGAATTTGGAGCAGGTGGGTGACCACCAATATCCACTTGGATCAATCCTCCCCCCTTAGGAAGTAATGGTCTCCATTGCGTTGAGTGCTCGGGGAAGAGAGGAAAGCATTTCTGAATCTGAATCTTGGTGAGTTGCGTGCCTTGTTGGAGAATTTGTGCTGCGTGATCTCTGGAAGACTATCACAAACCTGTTGTTGGTGGGGTTGAATCTATTCCACCAACCTGTTGTCTCTGGGCTTGATGGGGCATTGTGTAGGCACCATCGTAGGTGAAGAAACAATATCTTCTTTCTCTTCTGCAATCTACTTCTGCTGGATAGAAGGTGTTGAGGTTACAGTGGTTGTAGTTGACTTCTTTGCATCCTTTGAACAAACTGTGAAGAAGATGAATTTTGCAATATGAGAGATTACCTTGCGGCAATGTTTTGGTGGGAAAATAGTCAAAACTACCTCAGGTATCATGTAGAGGTAACCCCCCAGATTAATAATGACACTACGGGGTCGAGTCTCATAAACAACATGACATTTCCACATATATGGTTGGCCCAAAACAACATCATAGACATCAAGAGGGGCAACATCACACACTACCTCATCAACATCACACACTACCTCATCCTTGAAGGGCTGGATGCCATAGGACATGCAACACTGCTGGTTGACATAGAGAACTCATCCATGATGAAGCCACCCGATGTTCTATGGCTGCGGGTGTGGTTTTGTCGACAACCCCAATTATTTGACGACCTCAACTGAGATGAGGTTCTTCTGGCTGCCGCTATCAACAATGAAATGTAATGGGGTCCCCTTCACCCACATCTGTGAATGGAAGAGGCGTTCCCCCTCTTCAATATCTTCAGGTTGAATTGTTGCGGTCATGACAGTAGCAGTAGGGTCTGCGTTGATGATCTTTATATTTTCAATATTTTCTGGATCAGATTCCAAATTAGGGTTCAACTCCTTATCTTTGACCTCAGCCACCATGGACAGTTTCAAGCGACATTCATCGGTGTTGTGCCAGGGGATTTTGTGGAAGTCGCACCACTTCCCAGTGTCATTCTTCGTCTTTCCTTTACCCTTTTTTTCCTATGTCTTGGAATGTTTTTCGAGAGGTTATTCGTTAGGGCCGTCTTTACCATGCTTTGGTTGTTGCAGATTTGCATACCCGAACTCCCATTTGTTCTGGTGCCTAAATATCTGCTCGATTTTGACAACATATCAATAGGCAACTCCCAATGATGAGATGTTTAGGAAATCCATTTCGGTTTGGATGTGCCTATGTAGAGCCCCACGGTATTTCAGAACTAGATGTTGCTCAGAGTCTTTGATACCCAACTTGGTGCGCAAGGTATGGAAAGTATTTGTGAACTCCGACACTGTTTGGATCTTCTCTTGTCGCAATGTGGTCCATCTCATGTACTGGTATTCATAGTTATCAACAGAGTAGCATTGTTCCTTGACCGCATCCACAAAAAAATCCCAAGTGGGCTCGGCCCCATATATTCCAGATTCCTTTGTGGAACTTTTCTCCTAGTAAGTTTCCCACTAATGTTTGACATGGAGGAGAGCCTTGAGGAGTGCGAAGGTGATCCTTTTCTTGTCATAAAAATTGTGAACAGAGAAATAACCTTATAACAGATTCAACCATTTATCTAAGGCATCCACATCTATCTGACCTTCAAATACGAGAATATCAAAATTAA
The DNA here is from genome assembly GCA_010110895.2 of Picea sitchensis. Lineage (NCBI taxonomy): Eukaryota > Viridiplantae > Streptophyta > Pinopsida > Pinales > Pinaceae > Picea > Picea sitchensis. The sequence continues at coordinate 285,573 of SNQJ01S0026775.1, read as the reverse complement.
CTTGTACCTTGAAGGGAGATTTTCCTCCAAAGTGGTCGCTTGATGAAGATGTGCTTGTTGCTATTGGCAGGCATTTAAGGACGTGGGAAAAAGTCTCCATCATTTCGTCCCTTTGTCGCGTGAGAGCTTGCTCAAGCAACATGTTAATAGAATCTTCTGCTCCACCGTTTTTCTTTTATGTCGCCATAGAGTGTTTCTTGGGCGTGCGAGAGAAATTGTCCTTAAGAGAGACAATCTCGAGACCCAACTTGCTATACTTGGACCTCGTCGGGGACATGCACTGAAAAACGATCAAGAGCAGCCTGTTGTGATACCACTGATCCAGATTATTTTCGGAACGAAATGAAAGAAGAGATATTACAATGAAATACACATAAAAATTTCCAGAAATAGAGAAATACAACAATACATGATTTCTATTAATGAAAGAAATGTACAATGTCTGTAAAAATACAAAGTGCAAGACTCGCTAGAATGGTGGTAGATTTATCTCTGAGAAGAGATGTGACGACCATATTCATTCGCAAGAAGATGATTTCAATAAGGATTTGAAGGCCTTTTTATGATAAAAATGAATGCCAAAACCCTAGACACCCAAGAACCTAACTGTAGGATATAAAATGCCAAAAGTCATGTGGGCCCCATTGGGGTAAGTTATTACATCAACTTCTCGGGGTCATAACTTTTGCATACGATATCCGTTTTAGGCGCGTGATAACCCGTTGGAAAGGTATTTTTGAGAACTACACATTATGTCATTAAAATATAACTCTATCAATAGATTGACTGTGGAAAAGCCAATAAAACATTGTTTAGGGCCCCAAAACAAACCTGGAAGTACAGAAAGATGTCTGATATGAAAAATTCCAAAATAAGCCAGTTGGAATAGCTGGGAGGCCACCAATATCCACCTGGATGTTGTGTAGGGCTTCAAGACAACCTCAGAAGTGAATAACCTACAATTACAAAAAAAATTCCCCATTACAGAGAAATGCGTTGAACTGAAAATTGTCAAGATGAGCCAATTAGAATTTAGAACAGGTGGGTGACCACCAATATCCACTTTGATTAATGATATATGTTTCCAAATAATATATATGGAGTTTAATATCCAGCTTGTATGCCATATATTTTAATTTTAAAATTTAAACAAAATGCTTGGATTTGGATAAAGTTTCACTTAGATACCTTTTATGGATGTTGCCATGGTGCTAGAAAACATAGAGCTCATCATTTTTCATACCCAGATACAAAACTCTTTTCACTTCAGTCATGTGTATAGGAGATAAAATAAACCATTCTTCAAGATGTCAAACTGAAGTATATGATGTGAAGGAAAAGCTTATAAAATCAATATTTTGCATTCAATCCTTGGAGACCCCACCTATTAGCTATATATCAATAATAATAATACGCTTCACAACTCTTTGCGAGCATTTAATAATAGGTGACAATTTTTTTAGTCAATATACGACGACTCCACATGGAAGTCTACTTATAGCAAGCTAGAACCCAAAAATTCCTAGTTTTTTCTTTGAAACTAGAAATCAAATTTGTTGATGATTTCTTCTTTTCATGTAATAAAGATTTTCTAATTTTTTTATGATATGCTCTTGAATGGTAGCATGGGAAAGAATAAGAGGGAACAAGCTTCGATCACTAAGTTTTAACAAGACATTCAATGAGCAAAAACTACATAAGTAGTGTTGCGGACAAAAATATCTTTCATTTAACTATGTTGTTTGTTTTCTTTTGAAATATATTAATGAAAAAAATTGCAATTAAATGATCACACAAGCAACCTTGAATGATTTAGTTTCAACTCAGAAAACAAATTAATCAAAAACTAAATTCAATAACTAAAAAGGAAGACAAAAGAAAATCAAACTATACAAGCTGAAAATCATAATTATATACAGGAAACACTAAACATCAAAATTAATCAGGTTCAACATAGTGTTTCAAACATGAACCATTAGTCGTATATGAGAACATTCGCCCATCTGTATTTTTTAACAAATAAGAATTATTACCAACAACAAAAGCGATTATACAAGGACCCAACCATAGCTTCTAAAACTTTGTATGCTTACCTTTGTCAACATGAGCAAAATCTCAAAGTAAAACCTTCTCATCAGCTGCAAAATTAGTTGATTTTGCTTTCTTGTCAAAAACGTTTTTGACAAATTTATGCCTCTTCTTAAGATTTTTAAGAGAAAATTTGCTTCATTCTTCTAAAGCAATCCTCTGAGGGATGTCTGTAGAGTTCAAATCTTCAGCCTGCAATGCTAATCTAAGGGAGGTTAACTCAAGTTCCACATGCATAACAACTTCTTGACCATATAACAATTAGAAACGGGTATGGCTAGTACTAGTTTTAGGAGTGGTTCAGTCTTCCCAAAGTGCAAATGTGAGTAATGCATACCACTAAGGAGGCCTATCATTTATGATATTCTTTAAAAGTTTGACCAGATTTTTATTTGTGAACTATGCTTTCCAATTCCCTTGCGGATAGTAAATGGATGAAGTAAAGTGCTTCACCCCAAATTTATTAAGAAATTGGGTAAAATTTCCAAAAATAAAAAGTTGACCCATTATCAATGATAAATTCTATTGGAAGACCAAAATGAGAGAATATATTAGATTCCAAGAATGAGATTACATGTTCATCCTAGACATGTTTGAGTGCCACAACTTCAGTGCACTTGGTGAAGTAAATTGTTGTTGTTAGGATAAAAACATGTCTAACAGAAGTTGAAGGATTAATAGGACCAATTAAATCTAATCCCTATTTAGAAAAAGGGAAATTAAGAAGAATTGGCTGTAAGGGCATGGCAGAGAACTTTTTTTGCCAACTAATTTTTTACATTCATCACAAGCTTGTGCAAATTTGTAAGAATATTTAAAGATGAAGGCTAGTAATAACGAGTTCTTAATATTTTGTGTGCGATGGATTTTGTAGCAAAATGACCACCAATGTGAATACCCGAGTCTGTTGATCCATGAATTTCTTTTAGGATATTTTGGGATGTTGTTTCATTTACACAACGTAACAATAATCCATCAATAATTCCGTGGAAAAGAGAAGTACCTAAGATTAGATATTTGGAAGCTTCAAGATGAACCATCCTCCGTTGATGGTATTCAAGATTATTAGGACATTTTTGAAATTGTAAATAATAAATTATGTCCTTGTACCAAGGATATTCTACTAAATCAATATTTTCACGTTCAACAAGAAAAAGTGCAGACAAAGCATCTTCATCATTTTAAGAAGAAACACTCGGTTCAGGATGTTGAACCAGGTGTAAGGCTAGATCTTGTCCCTTGATTGTGTGAGAAGTTGTTAATGTGAAATCATGTTCTTGTATTTTAGCAAGCCAATGTGCAAGTTTTATTGAAAGATGTGTTTGAGAAAGAAAAATTTTAACATCAGGAAAATTGACTTTTACATGTGTGTGCTTGTCTAAGATATAATGGCGAAATTTTTCAATAGCTTTTATAAGAGCATAAGTATGTTTTTCAATCAAAGTGTATTTAAATTCATCATCTAATAAGCTATGGTTGATGTAAGCTATTGGTTGGTTGTTATTTTGATAATATTTCTAGAGAATAATGACAGATATTACTTCTTCATTAGCATTGGTATAAATAATTAAATCTTTCTCAAAATTTCGTTTCACCAAAATCGGTGCAGAATTGATTGCTTTCTTGATTTCTACAAAATATTTTTTTCGGTATAATCATTCCATGAGAACGACCGATCTTGCTTCAACATATTATGAATTGGTTTAACCATTCTAGAAAAATCATGAATAAAACTTTTAACAAAATCGATTTTTCCTATAAAAGATTGAATTTCTTTTTTAAAAGAAGGGGCTTGATGATTTTGGATTGCGATAACCCTCTCATGATCAATACTAATTCCTGAATCAGAAACAATATGACCAAGAAGTTTACCTTATCTGACACCAGAGAGTGATTTTCTAAGATGATCAAAATGATCTTGTCAGTTTTTGGAATAGACAGTTAAATCATCAAGATAGATTTGAATAATCTTACCAATAAGATTCTCGAAGGCTATTTGCTTATCCCTATGAAAAGTAGCACCTGCATTTATTAGACTAAAAGAAATTATTTCATATGCAAAGGTGTTGTTGATGTTGGAATATGTTAAGATTGAAACAACAACCTCACAAGCGTATGAATCCTCCTGTGCTTTTATAGAGGTGGTACTCCTCTTTGGTTGAAAGATATATCACAGATATCTTGGATTGGGGAGAATGCTAAACATTAAAACCCATATATTTATTACTTTGATTTATATATGAAATGGTTCTTAATAACCCGATATGATCTTTATGTGCAAGAAATTACTTCTCAACAATTAAAATTTTGAAGGAAGGCTTCAATATCGTAATATATACATACTCAACACCATTTATACAACCCTCTAAATCACATACAAATAGAGGATACATCCATATCTTCTCACAAGAAAAAAGAGATAATAGTTTTGATTATCTCAAATAACTTTAAAAGAGTTATGCATTTAATACTGAAAGGATTTGATAGGAAAACTCCAAAAATATGACACTCATAAATCCCAAGATCTGAGAAATCATTAGAACAATGCCCCAAAATAGTTCTCTGTGGAGTTTTATTCATGAAAGATATTCAACAATACATAAAATCTCTTCAAACCAATTGATTTAGTGACTCAGAACCAAATCTTGTCATACACGGATTAAATTCCCATAATCCAATAGGTAATCCTGGCTTACATCTAAAAGTTAAATACATGGTTGTAAATACTCCATGATCAAATAAGAAAAGTCTTGGAAGATTACAAGAGAAACACTCATGAACTCAGCCTTATGTTTAGTTCAGAAATATGAACTAAAAGCCTTGAGAAAATGGTGTAGAAGAAGAAGAAGAATGGAGAAGATGGAGACCTTTGTATGTTGATCAAAGCCTTGGATGCATGTTGGTGGTTGGAGCCTTTTTTCTAATAACAAAACCTTCTCTAACACTTTCATGAAGCCTTTTCTTGCTTTTTAAAACTTGCTCTTCTAACTTCTTGAGTACTTAGGGATTTTTATTTCTTGGAATAGCCACTTTAATTAATGTCTCAATAAAGTATCATTAATTAATTTGCATCGTTGATATATGTATCTTATAGTGGGCCCTTTTCGTATTTAATAAAAGTATTTTTAATAAACTTTTATTTGAAATGTTTTAATTGGCCGTCCCTTTTTTAAAGTGGAGTGTGTTTTGATTTTCTAAGTGTGATATTCAATTTCTTAGCCATGGAAACCAATTTATATGTAATATTCATCATCTCATCTTTCCAACAAGTTCTCTTGGGAAAATTTTCGATTTTTGGATCTCAAGATATGAGCTCGTGAAGTCGAGCTATCAAGCAGATTTATCCACACACCATACAAATATTGTTGATGGTTATTTTAATTTGTGAGAAAAACATGGGCACTTTAAACATGTTTCATCATCTTCCTTGTCAAATTACCTTTCCAACGAAGTAAAATTTTCCCAAATCTGACTCTCGGATCTCAAGATATGGCCTCCGGAACATCAACGCTCAACAACCATTGATCAATTTTCATGGGTCAATATGGGCCCTTGATTTCAATTCGTCTTTCTTTTGAAACAAATTGACTTTTCCTTAGGAAATATATATACCACGTTATTTTTTTGTAATGAGAACTTGTGGTATATAATAAAAGTGTATTATGCTTTGCATGTGAAGCATTAGAGATTATGAAAACTAGGACAATCGACCCCTAGGAAATTAATAAAGTAATTAAATATTTTGGCCTAGTCATCCTCGAATAGGCACCCAGTCATCATCCAATCAACAATGAGTCAATAGTCCACATCATCGCCACATGTGGTTGTGTGATAGGTTACCACGAGCTGCCACATATCACCACCCGATTGGTTTCCACGTGTCATGGTTTCATTTGCTTCCACGTGTCATCCTCCCACTAGTTAATAGAGTTGCCATGTCATCAAATGAGTGGTTACCACATGGACTAAATTTAATTGGCTAGCAGTTCTTGGAGTTAATTTAAATATAATTAAAAGTTTGGAAGGTGGGACGAGAAGGGAGTAAGGAGAGGGTAGTATAGGGGGAGGGGAAAAATGAAGGTGGCAGAGGTAGCGGATGAACTGAGAAAGAGGGGGTTGCGGTGAGAAAGGGGGGCATGGACTGCTGCGAGGAAGAGAGATAAGGAGGATTGGGAGGGTTTTTCAAAAAATGACCAAGTGACGGAGGATGCATAAATGAAGAAATGGAGGGACAAAGGAGGAGAGATAAGGAGGATGAGGAGAACCAACAGTGGAGTGGGTGAGGGAGAAATCATAAATATTTCTAAGTATAAAAGGTATAAGGGAGGAGAAGAGGGAGAGTATGAAGAGTAGAGAATTTCAAAATTTCAAAAAGAAATTAACTATGAAGAGTATAAATAGGAGTGAAAGGAGAGTGTGGAAATTTCAAGAAAATTCTAAGTGTGGAGAATTAAGAGAATGAAAGAACCAGGATCACAACAAGGTTATGAGATGACTAAGTACCAAGAATTGAGCATGGCTCCAAGATTTTGGACATGGTTCCAAGATTTGGTTCCAAGAAAAATTAGCTTTGTCGCATGTTGAGGAAGCACTTTTTGCCGATTTGAATAAAACCTGGATATCTTGAGCATACAAACTCGGATTTTGAATCCGAAAAGTGTGTGACAAATTTGAAACTGAGGGCTATGCCATGAAATTGTAATCATTTGAAATTTTCTTGTTCTGATGTTAAATAGTTTTATTATTCAAGGAGTGAAAAAATAGAGGTGACCAATTTTTTTATCAATAGGTGCCCCAATGAGTACAGAATGTGGTTTTATATTTATCATCCCTTTTGACTCTGATATGATTATAACCTAAAAAACCATCGATAAGGGACATCATTTGTGACCCTACCACTTGCTGCAAAATTAATTCCATATATGGAAGAATAAATTATCTTTCACACTTGCCCTATTTAATGCATGCAAATCGACACATAATCTCATACCACCATTTTTCTTCCACATTGGGACAAGATTAGATACCCACTAAAAATATTTTACAGGAAATATAATGTGAGCATTAGTCAATTTTTCTACTTCCTTTCTAATGATAGCTTCCAAGGCAAGATTGATAGGTCTTTGCATTTGCCTACCTGGTTTTGCTTCTTCCTTAATAGGAATAACATGTTGAAAAACATTAGGATCAAAACCATGGAGATCCTCGTATGACCAAGCAAAGACATATTTAAATTCAGAGAATAACTCCATTAATTTCTATTTTTCATATTTTGAACACTGGGCTCCAATTTTCAAAGTTTTTGGATTATCTTGAGTTCCAATATTCAACGCAACAGTAACACCAATTTTTCTTTTTGACTCCTCTTCTTTGTTTTTCTTGTTCCCAACATCACTAGATGAGAATGAGCTCTCTAGAGGAGTCAATCCTTTAGGAAACTTATTAGCTTCCAAAGATATAATTTCCTTTCGCTTAATAGGCTCATTTTGCAAGAAAGCACAAATATTTTTGTCATCAAGAAAAACTTGCCACGATTCTACATTATTCAGATAATGGGGATGATATAAAGACATGAATGTACAATCAGGCGTATGAGGAAGTAATTTTCTTGTAGGACTAGTTGAAAAAACAACAAGCCTACCAACCATTGAATTCAAGTCTCTCCAGATACATGTGATGTTAAAAGATTAAAAAATTGAAATCAGATACCATACTCGATGTGTATATCTTTTAAGGAACTTGTTTAAGGGGGTATATATTCTTCTTACCATATTCACAATAAGCTCTAAATCCCCAAAAATAGTGAGATGGTAGCAACCAAGATTAAAAGCATTTTCAATACAAAGGATTAAGGCTTTGAACTCTGCAACGTGGTTCTCTTCATGATGGCTTTCATCTTTCGGTTGTAGGATATTTCTTGTATATCGACGACCTCATCCACAGGTTCAGGGATTTGTTTCTCTCCCTAAGTAAGAGTGTTTCCCAGGCTCTCGACAATGTATATTTGTTCAAGATTGGGTTCCTAAACCTCTTATGTATGTCCTGAAGGCTTGACCTCTAGTTGTTTCTCATCGGGGGGTAACGTACTAGCCAAAATTGATGAATCAGGGGCAGGTTCGGTACTTACTTGGTAATCGACTGTTGAGATGTCGATTTCCTGTTGTGGAATTTCTTCCCCTTGTTCCTCGATCCTAGATCATCCTTTGAGTAGTCCATTGGTACTTCCAGTGTATCGAGTGGCTCAACATCTAAGGCACTTTCTACCTCATGCTCATTCTACGGACTACTCTGACTTAGAGCATCGAGACCCGGGGTGGATACCTTCTCAGGTTCCGTTTCCTCTGTGATTTTCACAGGAGTGACCAGGGACACCTATGAACTCTCCTCATCATTTTAGATGGTTATTAGATCGAACAAGGGATTTGGTGTACTTGTTCTCCCTGTTGTCCTCACTATCTCGGGCTGAGCTGAAACTTCCCCTTGTGATCTGACCTGTGGTGTTGAAGCTTCGGGGTTATCTGACCCAGTGGTTTCTTCAATCTGTATTGGTTCTGGGTCACTTGGTCCTCCTAAGCTTTCAATTGGGTTGTCGACAGGAACCCTCGTCATCTATACGAGGTTTGGGTCGTTCTGCAATTGATCAATGACTCTTTGTGCCTTTGCCATTAAGAGCAACCCCCTTTTCTGTGCCTCTGGTGTCAAGAACAATCCCCTTCTCTGTGCCTCTGTTGTCTCGACCGCTTTGGTTTCTTCCCTGGCTCTGATGGCCTCTTGCGCCGAATGCTCTAATGTTTCCATCTGTTCATCCACGCTCATGGCCTTGAACCTGGTCGTGTTTGGGTTGTCCATCCTCTACAACACCTCGTCCTAGTCCTGGGCGTTCTCTGTGAAGACTTTGTCCTGAAACTTATCGTGAGCATATGGCCAACATGATGATACTTGCGAAGCATGTTGGATGACCAGGCCTTTAGGGTCATGCTTGCGGAATCATCCTGCTGGAACCTGAATTCAAGTTGGCTCAACCCTTCTTGTTTGGCTTGAGTGATATCCTTTACCAGATAGAACCCCACATGGAAACTGTAGGGTATGAAAGCTCGTTTCTTGTCTTTGACCAATGTGGCATTATAGCCCTGCAAGATGGTCTGATAACAGATTTCGCCCACGACGAGTTGGTCCGGGACATGAGCTGGTAGGAGATGTGGTGCTTTGGTGGCCCTGAACACCCTGATGTAGGTTGACCGCTCGTCCAAGTACTAATGGCCTACCTTTGCTATTATTTTCTTGGTTGTCGTCGATAGCCTTGGGCATTCCTTCTTAAAAATAATAAAATAAATGCAGGCAATGAATTCATCGCAGATGAGTGCATAAGATTTCTTGTACATGTTCTCCCACAACACGCTGAAGTAGACGTGGACTGGGAGCTCAGATTCATGTCGGCGAAGATGTTCTTTGCGCACATGACATTGAGCATGTATGAGGCCATGTAGAAAGTTGGTGCCTCTCCTTCCTTGGGCTTCTAAGCCTGCTATATACAGATGCTTAATTTTTTGGATATTATCACTCCCTAATGGAAGTTGCTCCCGGTGATTGCAACTGTGTAAGCCAAAGGAATCCATGCTTCCGAAAACTTGGAGTAGTCCTTTTCTCCGTATAACCGGAAAATGAGAGCCATCAAATAGATGTATGGCTCCCTTAGATTGATCGTTCCATACCATCTATTGCTCCGGTTAATGAATTTATTATCTTCCTTCCACCATGATGCCATCAACTGGCTGGTGTGATGGAACTCATAAAAAATTACCACGAAGTCCATGTTGAGTCGCTCCTCTGAGTCCTTAAGCTTATAGTACTTATGGACTTTTGTCGGGAGGAAAACTCTGATGCACCTGCCATTCTCATCATTGATCGAGCATTTATTCCCATCTGTGTGGTCTATGAGCCACTTCAGGACCTCTATGCAGGGGAGAATGGGGGTTCTACTGGCCACCATGTGTAAAAACGACCATCATATGTTGGGGAACACCTGGTCATCGAGCGCCCTCATGTTCGGGTCGCTGTGTGGGATATACTCCGGGAATTCTTCTCGAATAATTTTGTTGAAGAGATCCCCCCACCGTGGGAGCGCTACATTGGATCTGGTGCTTTCCTTTGTATCACCAAAGGCTGGAGACTGGATAAAATATTTCTTTGTTTTTGTTTTGACGACAGGCTCCTCCCTAGGGGCATACTCCAACTGCCTCATGGTCCCCAGAGAAGAACCTTCTCCTATCTTTGGTTCTTTCATTTTTGGTGCTCTCGACGAGCGTCTAATGGTCAACTTTCTTGACGACATTCTTCCTACAACTAGAGTGGATTTTAGAGACTATGTAAGAAACCGGATGAACATTTATAAATTTTAACCAATGAATTGACAGTCTTGGATACATACCTCTGAAGCTTGTTAAACCTATTTTTTGATAATCAAGAGGGTCAGTATAATCTTTGAGTTGCTTGCTTTTCTCCTTCAGACACTCTGCAATTCACTTATGCACAAAATGAATTTGTTCACAATGGTTCAAGAGATTTAAACAGGGAAGATTTTACCGTGTCACATCAACCATTCAATTCGGGTTATGAGTGAAATTTATACAAATCTATCGTTGAATCTTTAGAGGAGTTTGAACTTAAATTCATCGTGGTTTGACGATGGAGGCACGGGTGGTAATGTGGTCTATTGGCGATTTCAAAATGTTGTTGTCTAATCGACGCATGGGGTAGAAACTAGTGCGGGATCAGGCATTAACTAGTTCCTTAAATGTCCAAAATACGATCGTATCCAATGTCGCAAACGTCCCATCGTTCTGCTCTTTCAGCTAGTGGATCGGGGGTCGGGATAGTACTGTGAACATTTTCATTGATATCCTCCTATTAAAGCTCTAACACCGATCAATATTATCGTACAATGTTGACGTGGAAAATATGACTCGGAGGTGTGACTAGGACCTAGGGAACCAAAAATGACTCGGGATAGAACTAGACCATACGACCCTCTTACCTGGTAAAGACATGTGGAATTTGAGACCAGTGACTTAATTCGCTCGTATTAATCGGAGTCAGGAATTTCCTTAAGATATTCGTTCTAAAACCAAATCCTAAATTGCCGACGCCGAAAAGTGTCAAGGATCGACGATCGACGATAAACCTACCCAAGTTCTCTTCGATCGACTCCCTCGAAATGTGAGGATGCCGAAAATGCATCGAGGATCGACGATAAACCTACCCAAGTTCTCTTCGATCGACTCCCTCAAAATGTGATGATGCCGAAAACGCATCGGGGATCAGCGATTGGAGATAACTTTATCGCAGTCGAAATGTTTGTTGTGATCCTTCTGGATTTTCCCCGATCCCGATAAAGTGCATCGAGTATCGGCTATGAGTGTTTTCTTTAGGTCCTTTGTTAATGTCTGTCTTCCTCGTATTTTACCGATCCCAAAAACGCATCAGGGATTGGCGACCAGAGATAACTTTATTGAGAAAAACTTACGTAAACCAAAACTACCTTTTGCCAAAGCCGATGAGGATCAATGCTTGAGGATTGTTGTTTTTGTGTGGTTCCTTTACTTACTTGAATTCTTTCTGATGTCGAACCTGAGTGCGTAAGGTGCAATGTTTAGCTGTTGATTCTTAATTCAGGTGTTAAGGTCTTTTAGACATGAGGTTTCATAAGTTCAAACAAACCTGAATAGGTGATAAGAGTCATGAAAACAAACAAAGATAAAACATTTCCCAAAATAAAGTCGAGTCAAGTAGTGCAGAAAACAAGAGGTACCCAAAAAGTGATAACATTTGATAAGGATTTTAGGGTCTGTTGAGTGCTAAAAAAGATCCATATTGGAAATGAAAGACAATGTTGTACATCATAGTGCATGACACAATTACCAACAAACAAAACAAAACCCTAGTGGCTAGGGAACACTATCTTGTCCTCTTCCACCACTAGAAGAACATACATGTTGAATCAAATTTGTATGAGTAGGAAAGGTAATACAATATAAATGGAGGAGATGTGATATATGCTATGTGTTATCCTTCTCCTTCATCCTTTCCATTCCCATTATAGTTGTCAATCATTTTGCATTACAATATTGAAACCAATAATCCCCTCTTAACATCCTTTTAACTACTTTCTCTTTTGCATGTAAGCACGTAATGGAATATGGTATGGGAAACAATGTACTCGATTAGATGGACCATATTACTTTGTTGGGATATGTGTGTCATATGCATTGCATTTGCATAGTAGAGCAATAATCTCAACAAATAATGAGCAATAACAAATAAATGTTGAGCAATGGTAGTTGGCCAATTAATTGTCGGTGGTTTCCAACATGTAGAATTGGAAAATGGTAAATGGTTTATAGTTTATTATGACTATTTATTGAGTGTTTGGGAAGGAGGAATTGAGAGAGAGAGTTTTGAACTTACTGTTATGCTCCCAAAATTTCTCTAGAACCTTTATGTTGTAGAACACCCTTGTTGAGAACATGACGACTCTATAATGTATTGTAACTATTTGTAAGTTACTAAATAAAATATTAAGTGTGCTTTGGAGTGTGGGGTTTTTCTCCCAAAATGGTTTTCCCTAGGAAATAAGGTTGTTTAATGGTAGTATGTTTCCTTGTTTTTCATTACTGCAATTGTGTTTATTTAGTTTTTTGCACATTCTTATATCATTGGTTAGTGTAGGAAGCATATTTTTCATATCTGATTCCTTTTAATTGATAACATAGTTTGATCACCTCAGATCCAAGGTGTTAGGGGCAAGGTTTTTTTTATTTAATATTGGTTTGATTGGAAGCTTGTGCAAAATGAAATGTTGTTGTAGGTAAATGGTGAGCATGTCTAGATTAGAAATGGATAAGTTTAAATGACACTAACCTTGAGCTAGAGAAGCTCAAGATGGGGGATTTTGTCGTAGATTGATATCTATGGGTTGCAATATCTGGAACCAAACTTGCTAGTATGAAAAATGAAGAGTGGGTAGTGTCAAAGAGAAAGGAGAGAAGTCTTATCAATTTTTTCTTAGCCGATTTGGTGTCATTTTATGTTTTTAGAAACTCTCTAGAAGAAGTTGGGGGATTTTACCAAGCTAAATCCTTGGTCAATATTTTTTTTGTGGAAAAATTTATTCACATTGAGAATGGGTGATGGAGACTCTATTGTTGATCATCTAAATTCATTCAATACTATTGTGACCTAGTTGATCTTAGTTGGAGTGACGATGGAGAAGGAGGATCATTGCACAAACCTTGTGTGTTCTTTGTGAGATTCATCGGACAACTTGGTAATGCTCGTTGGAAGCATTATAAATCCATTGATGCTTGATGAGGCCATGATTAATTGATTCTCATTGGAGGTGAGATGAAAATTTTATGAATCCAATAATGAGGTCTTGGTTGTTCATGGAAGATCAAAGGAGAAAGTAAAGAAAAGGGAAAAGGGCAGATCTGAATCCCATGGGAGACCTAAGTCTCTTAGAAAGTCCAAGGAAAAATGTTGGAACTGCATCAAGGTAAAGTATTTCACAAGATATTGCAAGGAAGAGAAAAAGAAGAATAAGAAGGAAAATAATGATTCTGATAATGAGTTTGAAAAATATTCTCAGAAGGATGGAGGAGATGCCTATGTTGCAACTTTGGTAGCTTACATTGGTCAAAGTGTGGTAGATAGACTCTGGAGCTTCCTTCCATATGACTTCACATTGGGAATAGTTTTTAATATATGAGAAATGTGATGGTGGGATGGTATACCTCGGTGATGACTCTCCTTTTAGCATAGTTGGCCATGGTAGAGTCTTGATCAAATTTCCTGATGGAAGAGTGAAGGGGATGAATGGAGTTTTCCACATTCTAATTCTGGATTGGAACCTACTATTAGTAAGAAAACTTAATGATGTGGGTAATTTATTTTCTTTGAAAAAGGGTGTAAGATGGTCCAAGGAGCTATGGTGCTCACTAAGGGTGTTCATGTGGGCACTCTATTCCAACTTGATGTGTGCACCATTTAGTGCAACAATTCTTCAATTTCTTCAACCAAGAGAGTTGAAGAATCTACACCCTCACAATCAAAACTTATATCTACTTACAATGGTCATGCTTTCTAGGTACCTAAACAAACTCTTGCTTCAAAAAGAAAGTTGCTTGTACAGAAGAAAACGCTATGGCACTAAATATTGGGCCATATAAGTGAGAAGGGCCTACGAACCTTGAAAAAAAAAATCTGGTTGATGGATTGAATGATTGTGCTCTTGAATTTGATTTTTGCTAGCATTGGATATATGGAAAAAAAAACTATGTTCAATTTTATTCTAGTTCTCATAAATCCTCTATGTTGTTTGGTTTAATTCATTTTGATGTATTTGGTCTTGTTAAAGCTCCTTCGATTTTTAAGGATTTGTATTATGTGTCCTTCATTGATGATTATTCTAGAAGGACATGAACATATTTTCTCGAAACCAAATCTAAGGTATTTGGTTGATTTAACTAGTTTAAATATTTCTTGGAAAATCAGAAGGGTATGAAGATTAAGGTGTTGAAGATTAATGATGGTGAGTATTTTTCTACAAAGTTTGATAATTTTTCTAAGGAGAGTGGCATAGAAAGACATAAGGAAACTCCATATACCCCTTAAAATAATGGAGATGCATAGTGGATGAACATGACGTTGATGGAGAGATCTAGGAGTATGTTTAGTGCATTTGACTTAGAGTTCAATACGTTATGGTTATAAGTAGTTTTCATTACATGTTACCTAATTATTAGGTTTCTCACATCATCTCTTATGGATAAGACCCGTATGGAGATCTTAATGGGAAAGAATCCCTCGCTTCATCATATTTGTGTTTTTGGTTGTGAGGTATATGTTCATGTTCCTAAAGAGAAGCAATTGAAATTGGGTAAAAAGGTAGTGAATTGTATCTTCATTGGCTATGGCGTTGGTATGAAAGGGTACAAGCTTTGGGATCCTATGGCTAGGAAATTTTTGTATAGAAAAAATGTTATTTTTAGAGAAGTTAATCCTTCTCCCACAATGGTGTAGATAGAAGAGGATGAGAGGAAGTCAATTATTCAACTACCACCCAATATTGAGAATGATGAACCAGAAATGGAACAAGAACTTCATGGTGGAATTGGTGAGGAGGAGGGATCAAAGGGTTCAAAAGAGGAGGAAGAAATTCCACCTCAAACTTTAAGGAGGGTAACTTAGCAAAGAAGACAACCAAACATGTATAATGATAGTTCATATGATTTTGTGTGTATATTTTATTTATTTTCTAACATTGATGAGCCTATAACTATGAAAGAGGAAATGTGGATGGAAGATAAGGATTCTTGGAGATTGGCCATGGATGAGGAAATGGATTCACTTTGAAAGAAATATACATGGTATTTGGTATTGTTTTCTGATGGACGGGAACCCATTGGATGTAAATGGGCATTCAAAAGTAAGATTGATTCATATGGCAGTGTTGAAAAGTAAAAGACAAGGTAGGTTATGAAAGGATATTTCCAGGTTGATGAGACAGACTTTGGTGATATTTTTGTCCATTTGCTAATTTAACATCTATCGGGTTTTTTGTTTGTTTGTAGAAACAACCTTTGGTTTAGATATAGAATAGGTGGATGTGAAAACAACATTCCTACATATTGACTTGAAGGAGGAGATCTATATGACACAACTAGAGCACTATGTTGGAAAAGGTAAAGAGTCATTGGTATGCAAATAAAAAAAACCTTTATATGGTCTCAAATAGTCTCCTAGAATGTGGTACCAACAGTTTGATTCTTTTGTGATGGGATTGGGATTTATGAGATCCAAATTAGATCATTGTTTTTGTTACAAACATGGAGCCCATTTCCTTTTTATCACGTTGTATGTAGATGATATGCTATTTTTCGGTAACAGTAAGGTTGTGATTCAAGATTTGAAGTCTCAACTTTCAACACAATTTGACATGAAGGAATTGGGGGTTGCAAAATATATCTTAGGAATGGATATCAGGAGAGATAGAGTAAACATAAAGCTTTGGTTGAGCCAAAGTAAGTATATGATGTCTATGATGTCTATGTTGTAGTGTTTTCACATGGCATATTGCAGAGTATTGAGTGTTTTGATTTCTAAGGGAACTAAGCTTTTAATTGAGAAATGTCCTGCAACACCCACAAAGATGGAGGATATGGATTTTGTTCATCATGCTAGTGTAGTTGGTATTTTTATGTATGCTATGGTTTTTACTAGACCATACATTGCCCAATTAGTGAGAGTCTTGAGTCGGTTCATGGCTAATCCTCGACGTGAACATTGGTCTATAATAAAGAGTGGCTTCATGTATTTGCAAGGTACTTCAAAATATTCCATTTGTTATCCTAGTGATGTTTTAGGGAACCAATACTCAATAGAGATGCAAGGTTATGTGGATTCTGATTGGGCAAGGGTTGTAGATAAAAGAAAATCTAACCAATAGAATATGTGTTTCCACTGTTTGGTGGAGTAGTAAGTTGGATGAGAAAGAGACAAGCCATGGTTTATTTATCCATGATAGAGGTAGGGTATATGGTAGCCACTCATGCTTGTAAGAAGGCCATTTGGATTATGAAATTATGTTCATATATAAGGCTAATTTAGAGAGTTATTACACTTCAATGTGATATTAACAATGTCATTTGTTTGGCTATGAACCTGACCTTTCATGCAATGACAAAGCATATTTATATCAAATATTATTTCATTTGGGACATGGTAGAGAATGGAAAGGTGATACTTTAAACTTTGCAAAATGTTGTAGACGTGTTGACAAAATTGATGAGCTTGGGTAAATCCAAGTGGTGGTGTGAATCTATGGGCCTTATGGCCCCTAGTACTTAGCTTGCAGTTTGATGCATTCTCCCTTAGAATCTTGTAAGGTATATGGAAAGTGGGAGAATGTTGGGGCATGTGTGTCATATGCCTTACAGTTGAGTAGCATAGTAGTTATCTCCATAAATTTTGAGTGGTAGTAGAGAATAAATGATGAGCATAGTAGGGAATAAACATTGAGCAATAGTAGGCAATGTATGTTGAGCAATGATAGTTGGAAAATTAATTGTTGGTGGTTTCCCACACGTAGAATTGGAAAACCATAAATGGTTTATGGCTTTATTATGTCTATTTTTTGAGTGCTTGGGTAGGAGGAATTCAGAGAGAGAGAGAGAGAGAGAGAGAGAGAGAGAGAGAGAGAGAGAGTTTTTAATTGAATGTTATGCCATTGAAATTTCTCTAGAACATTTATGCCATAGAATAAGCATGTTGAGAGTGCATAGACTCTATTGTGTATTGTAACCATTTGTTAGTTGTGGAATAGTACATTTAATATGCTTAGGAGTGTGAATTTTTTTCTCGCGAAAGGATTTTTCTCAAGAAATTGTGTTATTTAATGGTTGTATGTTTCTAAGTTGTTCATTACTACAATTTTTTCTATTTAGTTTTATGTACGTTATTCTCTCATTAATTAGTATAGAAAACATATTTTGTTGGATTAATGAGAGGGGGGTGAATCAATAATGAGAAATTATACCAATTATTAATCCTTTAAACCAAAATGTACTTTTACTTATTCAACCATGTTCATCCGTTCATCATCAATATCTTATTGTATCATAAGCATTAACATTCATCAATGCATAATAAACATTAACAAACAAATCCACACAATTCATAGTGCACCAATATTTATGTGGAAACCCAATGCGGGAGAAAACCACGTAATGTTATTCTTATATGTCGAGAATTACATTCAAGGAAGCACCAACTTCCAATTCTCCAGCTACAACTGGAAGGAGGCTCTGACCCCCTAGTTTATCAGGCTACAACATGAGGGAAGCTCCAACTCCCCAATTCTCTAGCTACAACCAGAAGGAGGCTACAACCCCCTATGTTCTCCGGCTACAACCAAAAGGTGGCTACAACCACCTACCCTTGTCCCATCCAACCACCCTGAAATATAAGTGCCAAATGTAGAAACTGAATATGTCACTGAGAAACCTGTCACTGTATACTCATCAACCAATCTGATCTGATCACATATACCTCAAACACTATATCACAAGTCTGTACCTCAAACCATGTGCTTGAACCTCATTTTTATACAACCTCTATCTGAACAAATAACTTTAGCAACATACCTCAACCAAAATCCCTCAAACATGAACCAATACTAAACTTCAGTGGATCTGCCTTAGATCAACTCTACAACAAGCTCTAAACTTCCAAGAGGGCATCCAACAATTTTACAAGGAAAACCCTCAACCAGATTCATAAATTCAACACTACACATATGAAAACCATACCTTTTTTCTTCTTGTAGCGTTCTGCTGCTGCGATTTTGCTGCCGTAGTTTTGTTGACACGATTTTTCTGTCGCACTTTTTCTGTCGCGGTTTTTCTGTCGTGATTTTTTTTCCGCACTTTGTTTCCTGCACTTTTCTTGCCGTGATTTTTCTGTCTCAATATTTTTGCCGCACTTTTTTTACTGCGCTTTTCCTACCGCACTTTTTCTGCCATACTTTTCCTGCTACAATTTTTCTGCCGCATTTTTTCTGCCACACTTTTTCTGCCGTGATTTTTCTGCCACACTTTTCCTGCCATGATTTTTCTGCCACACTTTTCCTACCGCACTTTTCCTAACACACTTTTCTTGCCACGATTTTTTTGCCGCACTTTTTCTTTATCAATAATACCTACCCAAATAACCTTTCACAAAATAGATATTCAATGATATTCAATAGGTGCCAATGGGAGACCCTTTCTCTCTTATTTATACTCTCAAAGTAGCTTCCTTTAGAAGTATCAACTTTTGTCCACTTAATCACTTTGTCCATTTAACTTAACCACTTTCCACAAATAGTAAGTTCTCCACTCCTAGTTGCAACTAACTTTATTATTTAATTAATTTATTTTTCAACCACTTTGACTTATCCATAAATAGTAAACTCACCACTTCTTGTTTTTTTTTTACAGAAACGGTTATAGATTATATTAATGGGGTGGACTAGCCACAGATCAAATTACAAAATGTCCTCGAATTTCTTCGGGCCTGTCTTTCTGAACCATTCTACTTCTAAAACTGTAGACTTGTGCGCTGAACTAGTTCATGTACGTATTCTAAAAGAGTTGATTTAAATTAATTGTCGAATCTACAATCATTGTTTCAGCATAAGTCTCAGCACGTATCAGCATATGACTCAGCACTGTTTCGACAATTGTTACAGCAGTGTTGCAGCATATGGTCCAACACTATTTCAACATATGTTCCAACACTGAGATTCGGCATATGATGCAACACTGTTTCAACATAAGTTCCAGCGCTGTTTCAGCATAATTTCCAGCACTGTGTTTCAGCATCTGTTCCAGCCTTGTGTTTCAGCATATGTAACAACACTGTGTTTCAGCTGTTACAGCACTGTGTTTCAGCATAAGTTCCAGCTCTGTTTCAGCATAAGTTCCAGCACTGTGTTTCAACATCTGTTCCAGCACTGAGTTTCAACATCTGTTCCAGCACCTGTGTTTCAACATCTGTTCCAGCACTGTGTTTCAACATAAGTTACAACACTGTGTTTCAACATATGTAACAACACTGTGTTTCAGCTGTTATCGCACTGTGTTTCAGCATAAGTTCCAACTCTATTTCAGCATAAGTTCTAGCACTGTGTTTTAGCATCTGTTCCAGCGCTGAGTTTCAACATCTGTTCCAGCACTGTGTTTCAGCATCTGTTCCATCACTGTGATTCAGCATAAGTTACCGCACTGTGTTTCAGCATATGATACAACACTGTTTCAACATATGTTACTTCGCTCCTGCACTTTGGATTCCTTTCTAGCAAAATTCAGACATCTGCGTTTTCTGACAGGAGCTCTCCGGACGATTCATTCTCCCCAAGCTCTAAGGGATTGGTTCATGATTTTCAACTCCATTTACGTTGATGACTCCCTTGTCCAGAGAGGTGCCTCTGTTCACTTCATGGTCTGCCAGCTGATTAAGATGCCTAAGACCGTGGTAGAACTTCAGCTCTTCGAAATCTTTCATCTGGACTAGAACCTTCCTATAATAGTGATCCAAGCCCACGTTTTTGGGAGCCTTCCTCTGATTAAGAGCATGGATAAAGATTCTAGAGTCCCCTATGACAGCCAGATTCGTAATTGATAACCTTCTGGCCTGAGCAAGCCCCTGCCAGATTGCTAAAATTTCAGTTGTATTATTGGTGTTCAGACCGAGCCCCCAGGAAAAGTTGAGCACAATTTTCCCTGAGGTGTAAAGTAGGACCCCTCCACTTCTAGCGGGACTGGGATTCCCTTTCGAAGCCCCATCCACCTGCAGGATATGCTTCTCCAAAGAGGATCTCCACTTTAAGAACTCTTGTTCCTCTAGCCTAATTTCCCAAGGGGAATAGTGTTTGGAAATTTGCTTGGTTCTGGCCAGGAGGGAGGGATCAAGCTCAAGGAACCAAACATACTCAAGTTCATTCGGAGTTACTTCGTTGGTGAGAGTAGTATTTGAGGCTACCAGATCTCCCAAAATCGCTTTCACTTTGAGTGCAGTTTGGGCCGACGTCCCTGCTATATCCCTGAAGATCCTGCTGTTTCGCTCCAGCCACAGTTTCCAGCAGACTACTTTCGGCACCCACATCTAGCAATGCTTTAGCAGATTCAATTTGGCAAAAGAGAAGGGAGCCAAATCGACCCAGGAGGTAAAGAGAGAGGTGACTGAAGAAGGGAGGGGCACATTCAACTGGCCAAGAGTGAGAAGCCAAAGTTCCCGAGCAAAGGGGCAGAGGATAAAGAGGTGGACAGAGGTTTCCGCATGACAAGCACAGAGAGGGCAACGAGAGGGCCGTTCCCAGCCTCTTTTTGAAAGGTTTTCCCAGGAAAGGATACTGTTGTGTAGAAGGGACCAACAAAAGAGATCTAGTTTGGGAAGGGAGGGATGCAACCAAAGATTTCTCCACACCGAGGGATTAGGGGCTACCCAAGGGATTGCTTGCAGGGCTGCATATCCAACTGCGCCTGAGTAACTGCCAGACGAAGAGCCCCAACCTCTTTTGTCCTTCATCCTGGCCGAGGAGGGGGAGCACCCTTGAAGGGCATCCAGGAGGGTTCGAGCTTCAGTTTCTAAGTTCTGCGGATATACCCCCAAATCCCACTTAAGCCAAGAGCCGCCCTGGTTCCAAGCTGACAGGTCCCACAGGGTGACTTTGCTATTGGAATGGAGCTAGCTCTTGATGTTTTCCATCCCTTCCAGAAAACTTAAAGGGGTCTGTCCTAAAATAGAGTCTTCCCAAAACTTGATTTTTCTGCCATTCCCAGGGATCCAGTAAAGCTTTGAGGTAATCAAGTCAAGCGCCTTAAGGCAGAGAGAAAGGATGGGAGAGCCTTTTCTAGTCAAGGGGGGGCGCTCAAGGCACCTTTCTTTGTGACCCCAGAAATATTTAAACCTTAGAGCTTTGGAGCTCCAAGTGGTTTGACCTCTTATCATCTTCCAGAGTATCTTACCTCCCATGGCCAGATTCTGAGTGGCCACATCTCTTATTTTCAGCCCACCTTCCATCCCGAGGGCTTTTACCTTATCCCAGCTAACAAGGTGCATTTTTTTTTTCCCCTCATTCCTTCCCCCTTCCCAAAGAAATTTTCTCAAGATGTTGTCTAAGTCTCTCACAAATCCTCTTGGGGAAAGGAGAATGGAGGCCTGGTAGACAGGAAGAGAGGTGAGAACAGAGTTTATAAGGATTTATTTCCCTGCTTTTTTCAGCCAGGTTGCTCCCCAGGACAAGATCCTGGCTTTCATCTTGTCCAACAGAGGCAGCCACAGGTTATTTCTGGGGGCTTCTTTGACTAGCGGGATTCCTAAATATTTAATGTACTCCCACGTTGAAGTTCCTTCCATTTTCAGCACCCTGGAAATACCAATCATTTCTATAGAAGGGCAGTTCCAGCCATAAATTTTACTCTTTCTCAAACTTATTTCGCTGCCTGAAATTTCAGTGTAGTCATCCAGTTCTTTCTTGAGTGCTCTTGCAGTGGACATGTTGGCATGGCCCAGAAGGAGCGTATCATCGGCAAATTGAGCATGATTAATTCTCTCAACTCTAGGAGAAATTGAGAGGCCAATTAAGGTGCGTTGCTGCATGCTCTTATTCAGCTGAAAACTTAGCACAGAAGCTTGAATGGCATAGAGTAGGGGGGACAGGGGGCAGTCCTGTCTAAGTCCCCTTGAGGCTTGGAAAAAATCGGTCGATCTGCCATTGACCAGGGGGGCGATCCACGACCCCGCTATACAGGCCCTAATCCAGTGAACCAAATGTGGGTGGAATCCCATCTTGAGCATCACAACAAGGAGGAAATTCAGCCAGACTCTGTCAAAGGCATTTGTCAGATCCAACTTGACTAACATTCCTTTCTCCTTCCTTTGACAGCTTGAGTGGATAGCCTCTTGCACAAGGATAATATTGTCCTGGATTTGTCTCCCTTGGATGAAGCCCCCCTGGTTCTTCGGGATGATCCTGGGGAGAACTCTTTTTATTCTGTTTTCTATTACTTTGGTGATGATTTTGTACCCCGTATTACAAAGCGAAATAGGACGAAATCTTGAAAAGCTTTGGGCACCTTTCTCTTTAGGGATTAAAGCTAGAAAGGAGGAGTTGGTGCTCCCTCCAATTTTGCTACAGTTCTGAGATTTCCTCACCATTCTGACTAGATCTTTTTGGATGATATCCCAACAAGTTATATAGAACCTGGCCATGAAACCATCAGGCCAGGGGCTTTATCCGGGTTCATAGCTTGGAGAGATTTGCTGATCTCCTCTGTCGTGATAGGGGCTGTCAACCAACGGTTGTCATCTTCATTTATCAGCTTGGGGACCACCGTGAGAGGATAGAGATCCGGTCTAGTAGGGGCCTCCAGCTCTTCAGTAAACATATTTTTATAGAAGGAGTACGCTGCATGTTTGATCTCCTCAAATTTTTTGAAGGTTTTCCCCTGAGATTGGGTCTCTTTGAATGAGTTCTGATTTTTTTGGGATTCTGCCTGCTTGTGGAAGAAAGAGGTATTTTTGTCTCCTGCTTGGAGCCAGAGACTTCTTGACTTTACTCGCCAACACTCTTCCTCTCTTCTAAGAGCTTTGTGAAGCTTCTTTTGCAACTCCAACTTGTCGTTCAGCATCGCTGGGGTGACCGGGGCAGACTCCATATGACGTTGGTGAATCTCCAGGGCCCATTGGGCTTTTTTCCTTTCCTGCAAAGGGGAGGGCAGGGTCTTTGCCCAGTTTTTGAGATCCACTTTGAGCCTTCTCAGTTTCTCTTCCCAAATGAAGAAAGGTGACCCCGAGACACTCTTCTTCCAGGACTCTAATACCAGCTCGAGGAAGCCTTCCGAAGAGACCCATAGAGGGCTGAAGCGAAAGGGGATCGGTCCCAGGTTTTCTCCAGGGATCAGGGAAAGGGAGATGGGCTTATGATCCGAGGTGCAAGCTTGCAGGATTTCAGACGAGGCGAGAAGTCCAAGGGTTAAAAAGGAAGAGTGAACCAGGAAGTTGTCTAAGCGGGCTGCAATGTGCCCCGGCCCCACTCTTTTGTTGTTCCAGGTGAAATTTCCTTTGCTGGGTTTAATATCCTCCAGATCCCAATCCAGCATTATGTCTTCAACCCACTCCCGTGCAGGGTGTCTTACTGGTGTTCCTCCTTTTTTTCCAGAGAGGGCTAGGGTGACATTCAGATCTCCGGCAAGAATGAGATTCTCATGATGGTTAGTAGCAAGGAAATTATTCAGGGATTCCCATCAATCTTTTT
This sequence comes from Picea sitchensis, assembly GCA_010110895.2. Taxonomy (NCBI): domain Eukaryota; kingdom Viridiplantae; phylum Streptophyta; class Pinopsida; order Pinales; family Pinaceae; genus Picea; species Picea sitchensis. The sequence goes on along the minus strand of SNQJ01S0026775.1, from coordinate 261,632 downwards.
TTTCCGATAAAAGAACCGGAGCATAAATATTAAAGAGGCTAACCTGATGTCCCGATTCGCGGTGCAACAACTTCGTGAACAGCCAGTGGATGGTGCTATGATCTTCAATTAGGTCTAGCGTTGAGGAGTTCCAGAAGGTGGCTAGACCTCCTGAAGCTCCCCTAGCGCTAGCGGCTCTACCTGCTCCTTTTTTCCAGAAATTTTTACTAGCCTGGAAGGTCTCAGGCTCCTCCATCTTCGTCTACTGGATCAGAAGTACATCTGGGGAAGTCATTCTGACTAGATCTTTGACAACTTCTTCTTTTAGTTTACTTCCCAACCCTCTGCAGTTCCAGGAGACGAAAAGAATTAAGAACCGGAGGGGGGGGGTGGCTCCTTTTGAAGCCTTGCCTTTTTTTGAAGATCTGGTTTCTATCATAGCCAGGATGGTATGCTGAACTCCTGCAGTTACGTCCCTGTAAGATTTCTCCTCCCTTTTTTTCCTCTCTGGTTTCCTTCCTCTAGGGACCTTCTCAGGGGTTCCAACAGAACTGCTGGTCTCCGTGGCCCCCTCATCTGTATCTGCGYCCGTTTCRGAKTCTAAAGGATTGTGCTCCTCATCCGACTTCATGGRTTCATCTGCTGGYGGGGTTTCATTGWYCRGRATCRGATTTTYTGGGGCTGGCGGGGAYTGAGAGACTATGACGAATGGCTCTTTYAGGGTTTCCTTTGGCTTGTTAGCCCCTTCTTTCGRAGGWACCTTYYTGAGGGTTTGGMTWKGAAKATGAAGGTAGGSTCGCCTGCTCTGGCCTTGGATCTTTGGATTTAGGACCTGGTTTGCTTTTCTTGACCTTTTKCCAACCCTCARCATCTTCCTTTTCTGGRCTKTGRTTCTTTGKGCAATTCCTCTRGAAATGTYYGTKCTCTTGACAKGTTCTGCACTTGAAGGGAAGGTGTTCATAATCGAGTTTYTRGTAGTSWGACCAGTTKCCCACARTAAGMTTCACCGCCTCYGGAAGCYCTRCCTCGAGATCCACTTCAACACATATCCTAGCGCAGTTGTAGATGGACTTGTTGTCTGCCTTATCAATGAATTTCCCTATTCCATTCCCTATTTTTTGCAGAGCTTCATAGTTCCAGCAGTGAACCGGAAAGTTGGGGAGCCTGACCCAAACAGGTACCTCCTTTGGCAGTTCCACCATGGGATCGAAGTCCGAGGTCCAGCGGTTCAGATACAACCCTTGGGTTCCCATAAAATATGGTCCATTTCTAAAAATGAGATCCTTATCTTCCTTGTTTATAAACTCGAAGAGAAAAAGCCACTGCTCAAAGGGTAGCAGGTAACTCCTTGCTTCAGGTGGGGCTTCCAGTTCCTTTGGACCCAGGCGTCGGTGGTTTTTGTTGAGGGCCAAAGTCCCATAAACTAGCCTACCAGCCCTCTCTCAGAGAGAGCAAGGGCTATCTTGATCGATTGCGTCTCCTGGAGGGCGATTTCTGGGATTCCATCTAGCTTTTTTATGAATTTTGGAACAATAGAAGGGACCTTGCGCTTGCCTCCGCTGGAAATCAGTTTCCTGAACGCATCCTCTTTTGAACTCGGAGGGGGAGGGGCCGACTCCCCGCCCCCTAGGGCGGCCATGGCCGGCTCTGACTACAGATCGAACCCTATGCACTCACGACGAACCCTAGGCGCTCACGGTGAGCCGCAGACGCTCACGCGATACTCCAACTCACCACTTCTTGTTGCAACTGCTTTATTATTTAAATAATTTCTCTTTGCAACCACTTTGACTACTTTATTATTTAAATAATTTATCTTTACTCACAACTTCTTGTTGTAACTAATTTATTTTTAATTATTTTATTAATGCAACAACTATACCCATGATTAACTCCTAGTTACCATCAATTTGACTAGTACACTTCTTCTACGAGCTTCTAGAATAATTGACTTATTTGACCTTCTAGGGGCTTCTAGATAACTCATGAGGGTTCTCCAACGTCATATGGTCATAACTCTCTATCCGTGAAGAGTTATGTGAAGTTACACATATCACCGGAAATAACATGATATATATTATCCATCTAAAATAGTTTTACTTGTAAATTTATTGATATTCATGCCTTTATACATCAAACAGACTCGGGTCCCTTACCCATGCCTTTGTGCTACCGAAATTCTCCAAGGGTTGACATCAATCACTAAGGGTTGACATCAATCTACAATATCACTCTCCAAGGTTTGACATCAATGAAAACCAACAGTCCATACCAACTATCCATCAACCTAAGCCAATTTTCTGACAATCTCCCCCTTTGGCATTGATGGCAACACCATCATTGATGGAAACACTTAGTCATGATAACATTCATTCTTATACTCCTCATCAATGTTTCTATCTCTCCCCCTTTTACATAAATGGAAAAGGATATCTCCCTTTGGGGATACTCCCCTTGACTAAGGTTTCCTTGAGGCTTCTCCCCCTGTCTAAATGCCTTTGATATTTCTTTGTGTTTCTAAGCCTTTGATTACTCTCTCCCCCTTCATATGAATAATATCTTCCCATTTGAAAAAGGGTATCACTCTGATGCAACATTGAAGTTATATTGCTCATGCTTCCCTTATGACAATCGCTCCCCCCTGGAAACATGCCTATGTGCTCTCTCTCCAAGCATCTAACTATCTATCCTACATCTAATGAATCTCTTACTCTGGAATCATAGCTCTATTCTTACCTCTCTGTCTGACAACTTCTCTAAATGATATTTCTACCTATCTTTTTGGTTTTGTTGATCTCTCTTGACTTCTCTGCAAGATGTTGTGTATAAAAATATAAGTCTTCTTGTACCTGCTTCCTTTTGAAGTTATTGTCCATCGATGCTTCCTTGTGTAATCAAATGACATATATGAAAAGCATTCAAGAATAAACATTTAAATATTCCCATGTAATTATAATCCATTATGATAATGTTCCTTTCTCTCTGAACCACTCTCTGAACCAATCTATGAATCCATGCTCTCGTCCACTATCATATATATGTCCAAACCTGCTAAGTGCTCTTACGAATCCATCTCTATCCATAATTTCCAAGACTCTGCTACAAAAATTTCCATAATGTTAACCCATCTGTCATTGTACTATCATGAAGTCTTCACTACTGCAACTGATCAATCTATCATACTATACTTATGCTAATTGACTGCTCTGAATCTGTTTACTCAAACTGTGCAAGTTGTTCGAAGGATGGTTCTCTAGTATGTCTCAACTACCACATAGACTCCCCCTATCTAATATTCATATTACCTGGGAGTCTCTAAGCTTGATGGATCAGAAAAATCCTGCTCTGATGCAAAGTCATCATCATCTTCATCGATAGATTCATCATCTCTCTGAACTCTGACTTCTTTCTTTCTGTCTGTGGATTCATCTTTCACTACAATACTTGAAAGTACAATCTCTTGAACATGTTCCTTATTTACCTATCCTTCTTTTCTTTCATTTCTTTTCCAAACCTTTCTGTATCTGATATCTTCCTTTTGCTTTGTATATTTGTCTTCATCTCGTTTTTTTGCCAATCTTGCGATCTCTGGGACCTAGTCTTTGTTCACATGTTCTTCCTATTTTCTTATCCATACTTTCTTATATCTGATATCAATTTTCTCTTTCATGGAAGTATCAATCACACTTATACAATCACGAGCTATGTGTCCATAGTTACATTTGTAACATTCAATGTTACATGGGGCCACATAAGCATTTCTTGCTTGAACATTTCTTTTATAATCCTCGCAATCTGCCACCTTATGTCCAAAGTTAGTACAATAAAAACAATGACCATAAAAGTAATTTACATACCTGGGAGTGAATGATCTTCTTTGTGGTGTAGTCCTTGTTGGTTATTATTCTTCTATATTGTCTAAGTTTATTGACCTAGGGTTCATGTCTATTTGGGTTTCCAACAAAGCCTCTAAAACTATCGGCCCTCCTGGTAAACCAAAAGGCAACACAACACACAGGATGTGCTACACAGTCTCACCCGAGATAGCTTTAATGGGTGGTTGTAAGACTCATGTGTTTACAACCTAGGATTGAGTGTGAGATATGAGGAATGAATATTGAACCATTATTATAATTGTAAATGCAATATACTGTCATTGGCAAATACATAGGAAATATAACAACTCATTCATTAAGCATAGCCATAACTACTGAAAAGATGATAAAGATAAGCATGCATTCATCACAGAACAAGGATGTTACCGTGGTTCACCCCCTCCTGGGCTACGTCCACAAAGATTTGGCTCCCAGCTCTTTTATTATGGTATTTCCGCATCTACAACGTCGGACGCTTACAACTTCTCCCTGTCGGGGAGGATATATATGAGGCGGACTAGATCGCACCAGGCTCCACAACCTGCGATCTAACCCTCCATATCTACCCTGCTCCCTCTTCTCTAGCTCAACATCTTATCCAAAATAGATCATACAACAAAATATTACCTATCATAACGACTCATACATTACTAAAGAAACAACTATTTCTACAATAACAACAATGATAATAATCTGAACCCCCATAGTCGAACCCCTATGATACCTAAGTATCTATATTTATACATTTATGTCTCTTCAACCATTAAAATACATTACCAAAACCCTAACCCTAGCATTGTTAGGTCTTCCCTCGCATACGTGCGTGTTGTTCTTCCTTCCAACTGTCGCTTTCCTCGTGTATGCTTTCTTTCCCAAAATCGCCTTGCTTTTCCACTTCGGCCTGCCTCCAACAGGCCCCCAACACTGACATGTGGCTTGTCCCAAGCCAACTATCCTTTGTGTGATTCCCCGATCTCCTTGGTGATCACCTGGAATTTTTCCTTGAGATCTGTTGCCTGTGTCTGCACCTGCGCAGTCTTCTCCTTGAGTGTGTCCACTATCTGGACTGCAATTTCATCGTTGATCAATTCCACACACTCTGCTTGGGTTTGTGCTATATGTGTCTTGGCTTATTTTGCCTGTGCTAGGACTTCTGCTACCCTCTCTTGCAGCGGCTCCATTTGACCCTGTCGCTCCTATTTCTGGGTTTGCGCAGTAGTGAGCTTTGCCTACAATTTGTTCATGTCTTGTGCCCCTTTGAAGCGTTCTATAATTGGCATTATCTTCTACCTTTGCTTGAGTTCTTGGATTGTTGCGTTGATCCTTTCTTATTCCTTGTCCCACTTTTGGACTTGTTGATCCTCCTCTAATCTAGTCCAAAGTTGCACTGCTTTATCAAACAAGTCAGTTGTTGTACTTACCTGCTGCTCTATCTCCTGCAGTTGCGTTGTTACTTCCTGCTTCCTTTTCTCCTTCACTACTGGTGGAGTGGTTGGTGCGAGCTATTCTCATAAATTCTCTATCTCCTTTTGATATTGATCGATTTCCTGTGCAATCTGATCAATCTTTTCTGCTGCTGTGATTTCGTCTCTCTGCACGGCCTGTGGAATCTTCTCGTAAGTTCCTGCCACTTTCTGCTCCAATCATTTTATGCGCTCCCTTTCCTCCTAGGTCTCAGATTTATCTTGCTCATAGACTATTTCCAGTGTGTCTCGTTTCTTTGTTGCCTTCTGCAATTTGACTAAGTCTTTGTGTGCGCGATACTGTACGTCATGGTTTATGCTAACCTGCAACTTGTGGAGTGCCCTGGTCGGAATACGTATCAACACCAGTTGGATTTGGCTTAAGTCCTTCAGGGGTGTCTGCCCCACAATCTCTTCCATTCGCAACATACTGGGTGTGATATGGAATGTTGTGTTCAGGTGCGGTAATGGATGGACTGGATCTCATTCTTCTACTTCCACTCTTTCCTCCATCTGCGATGCTGATGGTTCTGTTCCCCTATTGCTTGTTGTTTTTCCTTCCCCGATTTTCTTGAGTAGCTACTGCATGTCTTTCAGCTCCTTTTGAATCCTATCTATGTGGTGTGCAACATGGTCGAAGTCCTCAGATAGACAATCCTGGACCATTCAGGCTATCATTTCCCCATCATCATCCGTGATCATATACTCTAGCGGTGTTCTTTGTGCCTTCGTTTTCTTGTGTGCACCTCCTGTCTGCGTGGTTGTCCTCTTGTTTCCCCCTATTTCCTATGGGTTGGGACTTGCTGCGGTCTCTTGCGCGGGCTCGACTTGTTTCTGCTGCTCCTTGGTCGGCTGTGTCTTATCCTTCTTCTCGTTCTGGGTCCCTGTCTTCGTTGACCCTTCGTTTGTCTGTGTTGTTTTGCCCTGGCCCGTTCTTCATCTCTTGGGCACTTGGATTTCTTGAGGCTGTGTTTCTCCCTGCCCTACCTCTTCTTCTGCTGTTCTTTTTGGAAATTATTGGGTGATGGCTAGAATCCTCCATTCATCTTCCTAGTCTTTGATTACCAAGTCGATGTCTCCCTCTGTGATGCAGTAGCGCATCTGTAGCCACTACTTATCGAGATCCTAGCGCACTTTTTTCCACATTGTATGTCTTGTAGCACTAAAGTTGGTGATGTCCCCATATCGCGCGATAGCCTCTGGTGTTATTCTCCACATCCTGGAAATGGCTTCCTGTAGGTCATGTAGGCATCCTTCAAATATGGACTTGTTCATCCTTTTGTGACTAGCATTCGACGTAGCCCTTAACAATAAGTATCTCTTTCCCTGGTTTGGTTTGGGTCTGGTACAAAAAGTGACATACCTTGGTTCCCTCCACCCCATAAAGGCTATTAGCGTGATCAACTATGAGTAGTGAAACTCTATGCCTAGATATCGCGCATCCTTGCAGTCATCCAGGAACAAGTTCAAGAGGTATGGTGCCCAACTCACTGTGGTGCCCTCTACGCACTGAGCTGCAATTGCGACAACTCTAGCTGGAACTTCCTCCCTGCAGCATTTTCTTAGCATCTTGCAGGCTAAGATTTTCGCGCCCAATTGTGTCGCGACATCGTTGATCCTCTTAATGATGATCCCTCTTGTCCCCCTGTCACTACCATACTTCTTCTTCATCTCTCCTACTAGCGCTTTCTCCCTGACTTTGTCATCCATAAACTACGTGGGATCCATGCCCCGAGATGGCAATCCTGTTATGTTTGCCATAAGCTCTACGTCTATGGAGACTAGCTTGTCCAACCAGATATCCCCTCCATGTGTGACTGCTAGCAGCTGTTTGATGCATGCGATTGTGTGTTGACCTCTGCCAAAATGTGGTAGGTCCAATAGACCTAAAATTCCTATCTTCTCCAACCCTATTGCCCATTGGAGTGGCAGACTAATCGGTTCCCCAAACAGATTTGTGCCCAATGTCTCCATGTATACCCTCTTTGCAAGTTCCAGAAACTTGTCTTCATCTGCTACATCATGGTCAGAGTATTTGAGCTTCCCTATATAGCCCAACAGATCTGGTCCTACCTGTACCCCATCTGGTATATGTGGTAGAATGATTTTTGTGGCAAGTTTCTTGCGAGGTGACCTGGGTATCTGTATCTTGTCTTTCTTCGGCAGTGGTGGCTGGCTTGAAGTGCCAGCGACTTCCAATTTTTCCTCAATATACCATTCTGGCCAACCCGAGACATCTTCGACCATCCCTTCTGCTGGGTGGTCTGATATGGTTGTTTGAGAATCGTCTGGCTCAACTATTGTTTTTAGATTTGGTGTCGTTCCATTAACTTGCAGATCTGCTTCGGTGTTTTCTGGTTGCACCTCTCTCAGGGTTTCTGCGTCCTGGTTCAACTGCTCCTGTACCTCTGTCAGTATATCTATGTTCATGCCCTTCGGTGCCGACTGTTGGGTTTCCTCCACTATCACCGTGGGGTTCATCGGTGTTGTGTCTGGAGATGGGATTTCGTCAACATTGACGATCTCCGATGACTATTGTTCACTTTCTTCCCTCTGTCCTCGTGACCTGGTTTTAACTCGGGTTGGTCTAGCACTCTAACTTGCTTCTGTTTTCTTTGGTGGTGCCATGGCGGTGAATGTCAGATATTTTCCGAATGCGAATGGTCTCTGTGACCTCTGTGAACTCACTCTATGCTTTTCAACCTCTATTGCTCTGTGTCTGATATTTTTTCGCGAATAGATTGTTTGCTCCCGCGTCCGTGTGTTGTATGGGTTTTCCATGAAGCTTGTCAATGACTCTTCCTTCATTATGGGTTTAATGCACCTTAATTATGAGTTCAATGCACCTCCAGTGGTTTCTTACTTGCCATTACTTCTGCTTTGCCTACTCCAGTTGGCGCGATTAATGTGGTTTCACATCGATCCTTTCCGACCTTCAATTTCGCCTAACGTTGTCTTGTCTTACTGCTTTTGCCGACTTTCCTTTTCCCGTTTGTTTACCTTTGTACGTGATAGCTGACCTTCTCCTCGTCGAGTTTTTTTTCCTAAGTGTGCGTGCCTTTTCTTCCCACGACGCACTACGCCTCTGTTGGGACTCTTTATAGTTCTATTTTTTATTTATTTTTTACTGCGCTGTGGGTGGTCGACTGTCCTTGTACAACTTTAGTCGGCTCCCATTGATCATCCCTCTGAGTTCTGTGCCTGATAAGTCTTTTAATTGTACAACTCCTCCATCTGTGACATATTTTACCTCGTACGGTCCTAGCCAATGCATTCTAAGCTTTCCTGGGTGTTGAATCGATTTGTTTTCATACATTAGTACTATATATCCTTCCTTGAAAGTTTTCTTCTTTATGTGTCTATCATGCCAAGATTTATCCCTTGATATCTGAACTTGTTGGTGGAATCCTGCGAAGATCCAGTCTTCCTCCATGGTCATTAACTAATTTAGTCACTCCTGTACTGCGCCTCATTCTGTCATTTGTGTAATTGCTGCTACACGCTAGCTTGGTACTAGAAATTCTAATGGCACCACTGCTTCTTGTCCATAGACTAGTTTAAATGGCGCGTGCCATGTCAAATTTTTGCATGTAGTCCTATAGGCCCATAATACTACTGGTACTTTGAGGTCCCAGTCATCCCTGTTGACGTTACAGATCTTAGTCAGTGCATTCTCCAGGATTTTGTTAAATGCTTCCACTATGCCATTTTCCCGTGGATGATATGGCATGCTCTTCTGATGATGGACTTCAAATTCCTCATTGATAGAATTGATGGTGCTCTTTATGAAGTGCGTGCCTTGGTCACTCATCAAAATTCTTGGGCACCCAAATCTAGTGATCACTTGCTCAAATAAAAAATGCGTTGTTGTTTCTGCTCTGCAATCCTTTACTAGTGCAGCTTCCGCCCATCTTGTTAGGTATTTCGTCCTGGTGATAATGTACCTTTCTCCTGTTCTTTTTACTGGTGGGTTGATTGGTCCCACAAAGTCTATTGCCCATTTTTCGAATGCCTGCAATGTTACTTGTGGTCGTAATGGCATCTCATCCCTTCTGTTGGGTTTGCCTACTCTTTGACAGACATCACATCGTTGACAGTACTCCTTCGAGTCTCTGTGAATAGTCGACCACCATAGTCCTGCACGTAGTACCTTCTGCGCGGTATCTTTGCCTGCATAATGCCCTCCTGCTATTCCTTCGTGGGATTCTGCTAAAATTCATGGTATTTCGTGTTCTAACACATATCTTCGCAAGATGTTATCTACGCCCATTTTGTATAAGTGTCCTGCAATCAGTTGATAGTCGGCAGTGCGAACTACTAGGTTTTTCTTCTGTGCGGTGCTATATTCTTGCGGTGCAATACCTGTGCTCAAGTACTGAATGATATTTGTGAAGTGTTCATCAACAATATGCACTGAAAATAACTGTGCATCTGGAAATTTGTCTTCTAAATTCATAGGTTATTCTCCATTTGTGACTCTTGATAGGTGGTTAGGTCCTGCATTTAATTTTCCTAGCTTGACTATTACTTCAATGTCAAATTCTTGAAATAGTAGTAACCAACGACATATTCTTCCCCCCAACACTGGCTTGTTGACTAGGTATTTTAGGGCTAAGTGATCCATGAACATATTAAAGTGTTTCCCCAATAAGTAATGTCTGCATTTTTGCAGTGCGTAGACCATAGCTAGGCTTTCCCTTTCTGTAGTGTTATAGCTTTGCTCTGATTCTGATAAATTTTTGCTCGCAAATGCTATTGGGTGATCCAAGTCTCTCATTCTTGGTTGTGCTAAGATAGCTCCAAGTGTTATGGATGATGCATCTACATGCACGTGGAATGTATTTTCCTAGTCTGAAAATACTAATATGAACGCGGTAACCATATTTTCCTTTAGGGTATCCAGACCGTGTTGGCACTCGTCGTTCCACTGAAATTTTGTATCATTTCTTAACAACTTTTCCATTGGTGCAGTAATCTGCGCATATCCTTTGATAAATTTCCTGTAGTATCCTGTGTGTCCTAACGTCGTTCTTAGTTGGCAGACTGTTTTTGGTGGTTGTAAGTTAACAATAACTGCAATCTTTGCAGGATCTACTAATAAACCCTGTTTGCATACTATATGGCCCAATAGTATCCCAAACGATGTTCCGAATATGCATTTTTTTTATGTTCAGTGATATCTGGCACTGCCTACATCTTTCTAACATCAGGTGTAAGACTTCTACATGGTCTTTCAACAAACTGTAGTCTGTCCAATCGTCCAAGTATACTTCTAGGAACTGATGGATGAATTCCTTAAACGCAACAATGACTACTTTGGAAAAAATTGCTGGTTCATTCTTCAGTCCAAACGACACGACTGTATATTGGTAGGATCCCCATTCTGTCGCAAATGTGGTCTTGTATATGTCTTCTTGTGCTATCTTGATATGATGGTAGCCCAAGAATACATCAGTGAATGAGTAAGCTTCATGTCCACCTACGTTTTCTAACACTTCATCAGTGAACAATGTAGGGAATGGGTCATGCAGGCATGCATCGTTCAACTTCCTCAAGTCGACACATATCCTAATCCCTCCTTGTTTATTGTCCTGCACTACCATTGAGCTTATCCATTATGATTCTTCAACCGGTTCTATGATGCCTGCTTTGAGCATCCTATCGATCTCGGCTTTGAATTTTTGCTTATATATTGGGTTTAATCTCTATGGTCGTTGTCTGATCGATCTCACTTCAGGTCTGAGTGGTAACTTCATTTCTCCTAGCTCTCCAACTATACCCTTCATTTCTGTAAATGTTGTGGGAAATAGGTCACTGTATTTGCGCAACAACTCTGTTATGCTTTCCACTGTTTGCTCATCCAATTAGTCTCCAATGTTGGCCATCTTGGGATTCTCGACTATCCCAATGTTGACTTTCTTTACTTTGATTGGCGCATAAATGACTTCTGATTCTATGGGTGGTCATTCCACATCTCTTTCTCCTTTCGCTTCTTCAATCTGAATATCATGCAACTCATCTTCATCCGGTGCTTCCTCTTGTACATGGTAACATGACAATAGTGCCTTGACTGTATGTTTGTTCCGCTGTTGTTCTTCTGTAATCAGTTCTACTTTTGGTTCTTTGATGAATATCATTCCTCTTATTTGTTTAAGCGCGAAATCTATGTTGGGGTTCTCATGCTCGAATGAGAAAGTGACTGTAAAATTTTATTGCAATGTCATCCAGGTCGTAGCTCCTTTGCACAATTCCTGGTTTGTATACGAGTTCACTGGTATGCCCTCTAGAGTGTGTATAAAATGATGAGGCCATTCCTCTGGGGGTGTCAATTTCCACAGTGTTCTACACTTCTCCAAGTGTTCCTTCAACGCCCCTTGTCCACTATACTTCTGCTGCTTGTTGTTTTTCTGTTATGTGCCAAACCTTACGTGCAGTAACCACTTACATTGGTACCAATATGTGATTGTCTCTTTGTGTGTGCCCCACCATCTTGCGGGTTTGGCCTTGAGTGATAAATCAAGTGCTAACAGTCTCTGGTTCTCTAACACCGCGTCTTCATACTGTGTCAAGAATGTTTCCAAATCATTTGTCCCATGGAAACTGGGTGGTTCCCTTATTTATGTGCCTACCATCTTATTGCGCGGTCTATTCATGCACATCTTCTCGTGGAAACTTCGTGTAACCTTTGTTTCCAGTTCTCTAACCCGGTATCTGAATCTATTGCACATGAAGTAATGCTCCGCAACTGAGTATCCCATTTGTAGTTGGGTTTACGTAATCCTCATCCCATGTAGTTTTTCTATACAACTGACCAATTTTCTCTAAGTCCAAACAAGTGGGTTCTACAAACCTCTCCCCTTCCGATGGATCTAATGGTGCAATGACCCTATATTCTCCTGACTCAAATGTCATTTTTCGTGTCTTCAAGTTGATTATGTCCTGGTTATCAAACGCCCAATCTAGACCAAGCAATGTTGGGTATGGTGTTGTGTCGTCCATGATTTCAATGACTTCAAAATTTGCTTTAATGCACACTCCATCAGGTCTATTGTTACTCCTTTCAGTCTACTGATTGGTAGGACTCTATGTTGGTTTGCCAGTTTCAATTAAACAGGTGAATATCCTAATGTGGTCTCTCCCATGCATTGCCATGTTTTCTTTGGTAGTACATTAACTTCATATCCTAGATCCAGTATGATATCGCCCATGTTGAAATCTCCGATGTTGGCATTCAGTCTGAACTCCCTACCGGTTCTTCTCCTTGTATGTAGGTGATTGACAATTTTTGGTTCTAGTTTTTCTTCCGTCTCGATGCTACATTTTTCTAGTATGTTTTGCAATGTTTTCATAGATGATGGATCATTTAATACTCTTACACATGATTGCAAAAAGCCTTTGATTGTACTTACTTATCCCATGGGTTTCATTTCGTTGGTATGATCCAATAGTGGGGGCATCTCGTACTCCGGTGCTTCCTTGTTTTGCTGCGTAGTTGAAGTCGATGCTATGTCTTCCTTCTAAAATTATTGTCTGGATTCTTTAAATATCTCTTTCTCCTTTTGTGCGTCGAACTGATTCCTTGGTTCAACGTTCTTTTTGACTCATTGGTTTTGTGCTCGATCTTATCGAACAACGTCGTTGCATGTTTTAGCTCCTCCGCGAGTAACTATATTGATGTTTCATCTTTCATCCCTTGCTTCGACGAAAATCCACTGAACATTCTGGTTGTTCTGGTTCCTCTTTTCCTGGATCTTTACTAGTAGTGTCAGACATTCCTTTGTATCATGGTCTAATGCGCGACAATATATACAAGTTGCTGGTGGAAGCAGGCATTCTCTTGCATAATGTTTTGGTTGTTGACAGTTATGACATACCACTGATCCTCCACCTTGTCTGAAACCTCCTCTTGCTCGTCCTCCCTCTCTGTATCCTACTCGATCTCCTCTCGACACATTATACTGAGGTGCCTGATTATACTGAGTGGTATTGTACTGAGGTTGTGCCGTGTTGTACTACAGATGCATGTTATTATATGGTTGATGTGCAGTATTATACTGCTGTTGCGCAGTGTTGTATGGAGATGGAACTTGATTAAACTGTGGTGCGGCTTTCCTAGTCATCATTTCTTCCTGCACTCTATATGCATATGATATTCTTTATCTCATCAACTTCGTGGTTCTACAATATTTTTCATCGTGGCCCACTGACTTGCAAAAGGTGCAATATGAGCTCTTTGGGATTGTCTAGTATTTCTACATCATCATGCAGTGATAAGGGTCGTGACCCGGTTTCTTTCAAATTTTGCACCATAGTCCTCCTGTTGGTAATGGATTTGGTATTCCTACTGCCATATACTGTGCGAATGTTGGACATTCGTTCTTATGGTGTCCTTCCATCCTACATGGAGTGAACCAAACAACTTCTCGTTTGTCCTTTTTCTTATTCTAGTTCACCTGAAACGTTAAATTCTTCAAGTCCTTCTTCAGTTCTTCGATAACTCGGTCCGTCTGTTGATACTAATTTTCTTCCAGTTGCAGGGCTACCTGCAGATCCTTTGCCTGCGTCTGGAACTTCTGTTGTCGCAAAGGGTATTTTAAGTGTGGGAGCAGTGAGTTGACAAACAAGTGTCAATGCTGCATCTCGGTCATGAGATATTTTAACTTTCCCTTCAGTCGCTCGAATCTCTGATCAATCTCCCATACATACTCTCCTAGTTTCTGTCTTATTTCGATCATCTCATTCATGTACCGATCCTCTGATCTCGGCTTCTGGAACTCATTTATCAGTAACTTCTTAATGTCTTCCAGTGTCCTTGTCGTCCCAGGGGCACTGTTTGCATCTAAACTCATGTATCAGTCTAACGCACGATCTCTTAGCGTAATCGCTAACTGCGCAAGTTTGGTATCTTCATCAATTATATCTTTTGCTTCCCAGATCTTTGCACAAATGAACAAGTGTTTCTCAGGGTCCTCTTCTGCTTCTCCTAGAAATTCTGGTAACCTGATGGTGGGGTCGTGTCCTTCCATTCTGAATGCTAATATACTACCTCCACGCGGTGTAGATACTTGACTAGTGCTACCTGAACTGGCTCCTCCAGTTGTTGTTCCTTGTGTCAATGTACTTCCTGCTGTCAGACTGCTTCTGAACTTCGGTTGTCTAAATGGTGGTGTTCTCTTTGGTGTATTAGTCGCACATGGGTTTATGGGTTCCACACTAACATTAATATGGATAGGATTGTTGCCTTCTCTTCCTGTTCTTGGACCTCTTATCTTCCTCTCATATGTTGCGTGCAAGATTTCCTCAATTTTCTCCATAGCCCTGAGATTCTCTACCTCTTCCTCATCACTCGTGAAGCCTTCCCTCACGGCTACAGTTCTCTTCTTGGTATTCACCTTGTATTGGTAGGGTACTCTGCTACACGTATTTCCAGTTGTCGCTATGATCTTCTTGATTTGGTCGTCATCCATCATGATTGGGTCCAAGGGTTCCTCCTTCTTTCCCTTATCCTTTCCTCCTTCCATTTCTCCTTTCTCTATCAGTGCTTCCCCCCTTCCCCCATGCACGCAGGGAAGTTTAGTTATCTGACTCCATTGTCATTACACCTTTGTTATATAACAATATCTTAATTGAAGAATAGAGTGATCGAATGTACCTTCCTCGAGGTCTGTGTAGAAACTCTTGCTCCGTTGTGTTGTATGACTTCACTGTGTTGACTACAAACTCTGTTATGAATCCTACCACAATACTATCAAGCCAAAAGTCTATTGCGCGGGTGAATTTTTTGTTCACCTGCTATAACTGCTCAATCTATACTGGGGTCCACTCTAGCTGTCGAATCCGGTTCGTTGCGTGGTTTTCCTTCAACCTTAGTATCCACTCCTGCAATAAGTGTGGAAAATCGTAGAAAAAGACTTCATGCAAATCAATAAAGACGTATTTCTCAAGATACTTGTGGGGTGTTACTCTAGGGTTTCTATTGTCTTTTTGTGCAAACTCTAGCTCTTTTGTTCTTAACCAACTTTCGATCTCTTATTTTGTGGGATTCCACGGTCTCAACATCCCCTTCTATTGGCTCATTGCTTTCTTCTTTTCTTCGCTCTTTTCTTGCTCAAACTATCTCATCTACTCAACCCTCTATTGTTCCTACCAACGACAACAAGACCATTTTTTGGTTACTATTCTTCTATATTGTCTAAGTTTATTGACCCAGGGTTCATGTCTATTTGGGTTTCCAACAAAGCCTCTAAAACTATCGGCCCTCCTGGTAAACCATAAGGAAACACAACGCACAAGATGTGCTGCGCAGTCTCACCCGAGATAGCTTTAATGGGCGGCTGTAAGACTCACGTGTTTACAACCTAGGATTGAGTGTGAGATACGAGGAATGAATATTGAACCATTATTATAACTGTAAATGCAATATACCGTCATTTGTGAATACGTAGGAAATATAACAACTCATTCATTAAGCATAGCCATACCTACTGAAAAGATGATAAATATAAGCATGAATTCATCACACAACACATATGTTGCCGTGGTTCACCCCCTCCTGGACTACGTCCACAAAGATTTGGATCTTAGCTCTTTTATTATGGTATTTCCACATCTACAGTGCCGCACGCTTACAACTTTTCCTCGTCGGGGAAGATCTATATGAGGTGGACTAGATCGCACCAGGCTCCACAACCTGCGATCTAACCCTCCAGATCTACCATCCTCCCTCTTCTCTAGCTCAACAGCTTATCCAAAATAGATCATACAACAAAATATTACCTATCATAACGGCTCATACATTACTAAAAAAACAACTCTTTCTACAATAACAACAATGATAATAATCCGAACCCCCATAGTCAAACCCCTATGATATCTAAGTATCTATATTTATATGTTTCTGGCTCTTCATCCATTACAATACATTACCAAAACCCTAACCCTAGCGTTGTTAGGTCTTCCCTCGCATACGCGCGTGTTATTCTTCCTTCCAACTGTTGCTTTCCTCGTGCATGCTTTCTTTCCCAAAATCGCCTTGCTTTTCCACTTAGGCCTGCCTCCAACAGTCCTTCTGAATTCTTTCCTTGACTGATCATGATCATGATTGAAGCTTCTTTGTGGCTTGAACATGGAAGGTCTTATTGAAGATGTATCTTTATTAGTTTTCTTAGATTCTAGTTGATGACGATTCTTTCCTTTGAATACTTTTGCATAACTCTTGCTCTTTTCTTACTTCTTCTTTTCTATCAACCTAGAGTGCTTCTCTTCATTATCTACAATTGATGTGGATGTTTCTGTCTCTTGAACGTTCTTGCCGAGCTTGATGATTTTACTTTTCAATGTGACAACTTCTTCTTCAAGCTTCTCAAACTCTTCTTCTTTCTTCATTATCTGAAACTTCATGACTTCTTCTGTTCTCTTCGCTACTTGAAGCTGGATTTTTAATGTGCTTATTTCTTCTTAAAGTCATTTCTCTTCTTGACCAAACTCTACCGTAAGTTGTTTTAGATCGTTAGTTCTTTCCTTAAGATGATATATCAATATATTATCTCTCATTTCTGCTTCTTCCTTCTATGTTGGCTTCCAAATACTTCTTTTGATCTTCAAGATTTTCTTTGATCTTTCTGGCTTCTCCTAGCTGAGTTCTTAATTTCTCGATGACCTGTTGGGATTCTTAAAAAATGTGAACACTTTCCTTTTGTTTCATCAATTCTTTCTTGAGTGAATTGTTTTCTTCTCTTTCTTTTCTTAATTCATCAAGTACTAATCAATTCTGCTTCATAATTGTCTTCCATTTCAATTAGTTTTTCTGTCTCATTTCCTTCATGGCATTCCATTTCAAGATGTCCATTTTTTTTACAATTAAAGACAAACAACATACTTCTGTTGATTATGTACTCTTCATCTTCTGAATTTGTTTGACATAATGAACATCTTTATTCTTGATCTGTACCTGCATATTCTTTGACATTCTCTGACTACGTGATGGGTGAAGAATATATATTATGTAACTTATCCTAAAGTTCTTTAGTTGATGAACATTTACCCACTTTGTCCTTTACTGAATCACATAGTCCTTCCAAAATGAAATATATTGCAATTTTTTTTATTTCATTTCAGTTCCTTCTTTGTTGTAGTCTTCTCCTTTTTTGAACTATCATATCCTGTAACAAATGATTGCCAACTATCATACCCTTGTGCCTTTAAAAATACTTTCGTCCTTCCGCTCCATATTTCATACTTTAAACCATTCTAACCATTAAAAAGTTGTATTCCATTATCAAAATAATCCATGATCCCCTTCCAGTGGTTAAACTATTTCTTGAAGGAACCTGCTCTGATACCAATTGTTGGATTACTGAAAGGGGGCGATGAATCAATAATGAACAATTATACCAATTATTAATCCTTTAAACCAAAACTTATATTCTTTTACTTATTCGACCATGTTCATATGTTCATCATCAATATCTTACTGTATCATGAACATTAACATTCATCAATGCATAATAAACAATAACAAACACATCCACACAATGCAGAGTACACAAATATTTACATGGAAACCCAATGCAGGAGAAAACCACATAATGCTTTTCTTATATGTCAATAATTACATTAAAGGAAGCATTGAATTCCAATTCTCCAGCTACAACTCGAAGGAGGCTCTGACCCCCTAGTTTATCAGGATACAACCCGAGGGAAGCTCCAAGTCCCCAATTCTCTGGATACAACCAGAAGGAGGATACAACCCCCTATGTTCTCCGGCTACAACCACCTATCCTTTCCCCGTCCAACCGCCCTATAATATAAGTGCCAAATGTATAAACTGAATATGTCACTGTCACAACCTGTTCTGTCAAATTTGTCACTGAGAAACGTGTCATTGTATACTCATCAACCAATCTAATCTGATCACATATACCTCAAACACTATACCACAAGTTTTACCTCAAACCATGTGCTATAACCTCACTGTTATACAACCTCTATCTGTACCAATAACTTCAACAACATACCTCAACCAAAATCCCTCAAACATGAACCAATACTAAACTTCAGTGGATCTGCCTCAGATCAACTCTACAACAAGCCCTAAATTTCCAAGAGGGCATCCAACATATTTACAAGGAAAACCCTCAACTAGATTCATAAATTTAATACTACACATATGAAAACCATACCTTTTTTCTTCTTGTAGTGTTCTACTGTTGTGATTTTCTGCCGTGATTTTTCTGCCACGATTTTTATGCCACGATTTTTCTGTCGCGATTTTTCTACTACACTTTTCTTGCCACGATTTTTCTGTCGCACTTTTTCTGCCATGATTTTTTTGTTGCACTTTTTCCCACCACGATTTTTCTACCACACATGTTTTGCCGCACTTTTCCTGCAACGATTTTTCTGTCGCACTTTTCCTGCCGCGATTTTTCTGCTGCACTTTTCCTGCCGTGATTTTTCTGTTGCACTTTTCCTGCCACGATTTTTCTTCCGCACTTTTTCTCTATCAATAATACCTACCCAAATAACCTTTCACAAAATAGATATTCAATGATATTCAATAGGTGCTAATGGAATACCCTTTTTCTCTTATTTATACTCTCCAAGCATCTTCCTCTAGAAGTATCAACTTTTGTTCACTTAACCACTTTGTCCACTTAACTTAACCACTTTCCACAAATAATAAGTTCTCCACTCCTAGTTGCAACTAACTTTATTATTTAATTAATTTCTTTTACAACCACTTTGACTTATCAATAAATAGTAAACTCACCACTTCTTTTTGCAACCACTTTACTATTTAAATAATTTCTCTTTTCAATCACTTTGACTACTTTATTATTTAAATAATTTATCTTTACTCACAACTTCTTATTGCAACTAACTTTTCTATAATTAGTCAATTCATAACTTTTTCCCCTTAATTAACTTCTTGTTGTTGCAACCACTTTATTATTTAATTTATTTCTTGGTCAACCACTTTGACTATTCAATATTCTCATCACAACTACTTTACCATAATTACCAAACTCACAACTTCTTGTCGCAACTAATTTATTTTTAATTATTTTATTAATGTAACAACTATACCCATGATTAACTCCTAGTTACCATCAATTTGACCAGTACACTTCTTCTAGGAGCTTTTAGAATAATTGACTTCTTTGACCTTCTAGGGGCTTCTAGATAACTCACAAGGGTTCTCCATCTTCATATGGCCATAACTCTCTAACCGTGAGGATTTATGTGACGTTCCACATATGATTGGAAATGGCATGACACATATTATCCATCTAGAATAGTCTTACTTGTAAATTCATTGATCTTCATGCATTTATACCTCAAACAAACTTGGGTCCCTTACCCATACCTTTGTGCTATCGAAATTCACTATCAGACTTCTCCAAGGGTTGACATCAATCTACAATATCACTCTCCAAGGTTTGAAATCAATGACAACCAACAACCCATCAACTTAAGCCAACTTTATGACATATTCACCTTTGCCTCCTTTCATAATTCACAACCGATATGATTTGGGTTCTATGAATTACAATGCTATGAAATCTACATAGTATAAAATAATTATAAGTGATATAACACCATTAGTTAAATAATTAGAAAGGCTATAGATTCATCAACCATTGAGATGCAATCTCAATTAAAGAAGGTTCCATTTTTTCCCTTCCACTTTCCACCATCGCATTAAATAAAGACTTTGAATTATTATAAGTATTGTGTGATTATCCAAATCTTTTATGAATGAATGGTATTTGGATTTTAAAATGTCCTATCCAAATTAAATGGTTTTTAATAATATAATTAAATTATTATATGGGGTTACATCCATTTAAACTTGGGTTTAAATGAGGTCTTGATATACATCTCAATTTTAAAAGATCGTGGTTCGACATTTGAAGTAGTGTAGTTTCACTTATAAAAAATAATTGATATATAAATATAATGAAGGGTGGTATGAGGAAATTGTATGAATATAACATAAAACAAATTGGATTCATGGGAAACATTATAAACACTTATTCTCATGGGTCGTCTAGCCTTCTAGCCTTATCACACAACGTGTCACATGTACATACTTTATCCCCCTCTGGATGTGAACTCGTGACCTCCGAGGAGGAAACACATGTTCTTAACCACTAGGCTCATTCAAGGTGTACATACTTAGTTAATGTCTAAGAGCTTGTTTGGTTAAGAGCTCGAATCTAAAGAAATAGGTTAACCACCCAAGACCTAGATACATCTAGCAGGAGTGAAATTTTACCCTRCTATGGACCACCAATAGATACAATAGAAAACATATTATTATTATTTTTTATTATTTCATTATTTTTTTTAATTGACCAAACTTTATTTATATTATTATTATTTTTTTAATTGAACAGCCATTTTTTTAATTAAACACTTCTCAATTAAAAAAAAATCTAATATATTTAACACAAATTAAACACCAAAAATAAGCAACACATGCCACAACATTCCATGCATGCACCAACAGATTTTCGAGCACTATATAGAGAAAACGTCAATGCCAAAGTCCCATTATAAAAGCAATTGCCTTGATAGAGAAATGATTTATGAAGAAACTCCATGCTGTTAAAAAACAATCCGGAGACCACCATTGCAAAGTAAGATCTTGTATCCGGAGGCTCAGCGAAACCACATCCGTCTTCTCCTGTGTATGTGATGGATACATCTGCGTTTAGGTGACTTTGATGGAAATTCCTTCTTCGGGGATCGGGAATGAACCGTGAGGGAGTTGCACCCACACTACCTAATTATAATACCAAACTAGCAAACCAACATGCACAAAATAATTCTATGTATGTATTTTACTAACGCAAGGTATTGGCTGGTAAAGAATTTATTAAATTTTATTATTGATTATCAAATAAACGGTTGCACTTCATTTATCTGGGGTTACTATTTTAATTTCTGTTAATCACTTACATGGCAATCAGTTAGCTATCAAAGTAATTTTTAAATATGATTAGGAAGTTAATGATTGAAATCACAGCCATTTATTTTGTGTGACTATTAAGAATATTCTAGCCATATTTAATCCTGTCCATAGAAAACTTATTAAGTACTAAACCCCTATTAAATCTGCTCATTGTCAATAGGTGTACGCCTTTCGACGTAATTATTAAATCAAGTACACATTTATACAAAAAGTTTTTCTCAATAGTATAATAAATTCATGAAAAAGTTTCTCAACCACACACATAAATAATATCTAATAGTTGGATAAGATCTCTTACAACTAATTAAATCTAACAAATCTAAACTAATCTCTAATGTAAGCATTAATTATAACACTACTCTAAATGCAATAAGATTTTTTTACACACAAAGAGACCAAAGGATCCTCACTCATGACTTGGGAGCCCATATTACTTTTACAACTATCTAAAATGTTGATTGGTAAATCTATTTCTTTTCATTAACAATAACATCATTATTATTATTATTATTATTTTTTTAATAAGTATTTTATGTTTTATTTTATTACAATTTTTTTTTCTTTTCTACGAAATACAAGATAGAATAATTTATTTGTGCATAGATTTCTAACTTTTCTTTTAGTTTTTGACTTGAATTTCTTAAAAAAAACAAACAAACAAAAAATACAAATATAATCAATAAATCCATTTATAATAATCATTGTAATTATGATATAAATTTGATGGGCACTCCTTTGTAACAAGTTTCTTTTTAAAACTACTTTCATATGACATTTTATATTTATTTTTGCTTGTTATTTAAATATTATGTATTATATGTGTTTTTGATCATTTTTGTTGTAAATACAGTAATCCTAATTAATATGTTTCAAATGAAAAATCCATAAATAATCATAAAACAATACAAGTATAATCAATAAATCCATTTATAATAATCATTGTAATTAAGATATAAATTTGATGGGCACTCCTTTGTGACAGGATTCTTTTTAAAACTACATTTCATATGACATTTCATATTTATTTTTGTTTGTTATTTAAATATTATGTATTATATGTGTTTTTGATCATTTTTGTTGTAAATACAGTAATCGTGATTAATATGTTTTAAATGAAAAATATCGACATTGATTATGATTTGTCTTTCATTTAAATTAAATTAATAATTGTTTGAAAGTATTCGAGGAGGTGCCATTATGGTGATATGATACTTATAAATATTTCATTATATATAATAAAATAGATAGGATAAAATATTAAATTGACGATTTTAAGAATTAAGAAAACGTCAAACTTACATATTGACGTAGATTTTAAAATTTTCAATATATAACAGAGATATAATTTAAAAAAAAAAAGGGATACATAGCCATCAAATTTAACCACTAACAGTAATGAAATAGCTCAAAGTTTGGTTGGACCGAATCAAGGCGGTGAGCATAGATGTTTGTAATGAATAGGCATTGTCTAACTATTTTACAAAATGCGATTTTTAGCTGAAATCTGGCGACATAAATATGCACAAAATCACTATTTTGTGTTGTTTAAAATCCATTTTTGAATGTAGAAATAGATTCAACACGCTGAAAAAATCTCGGGACACTCGGATTATATAGAAAAAATCGGTGTTGGCTAAACGTTTAACCTTTTGGGTTTTTATGCCTGAATCCAACGATGTAAATTTGGACAAAATCACTATTTTATGTTGTTTAAATTGCATTTCTAAATGCATAAATGGATTCAGTGTGCTGAAAACCCCTGGGGCACTCGGATTATACAAACTTAGCCACTCAAATATGCAGATCCAACCATTCATCACCGAATTTCGTGCAAAATCAAATGGAAAAAGTTACCGGAAAACAACCAAAAGGTAGAACGTTTAGACTACTGTGAAAAATTCACTCAAATCTGCGGATCCTACAATTTCTCGCCAAATTTCAGGCAAATATCCCTGGAAAATATGAAAAAAAATCATTTAGTAGAACTTTTAAACTAAGGTGCAATGAATATAAAGTTGACACGTGGTGGGTTTACCACTAAAATTCAATTTTAAATTATGGCAGAATCTATGGAGCTCTTCCTTTTTGAGCTTAGAGGCAGAGGATAGTTCTTTTTGTTGTATGAAAGATATTTAATGGATTGAATATGTTCGTACAGGAAGCAAGGTAAAAATGTGCTGAACAATGCCGTCCAATGATGAGATGATAGTTTTTCAACATTGTCAACATTGTCAGCTGATCCGACAGTGGGGAAGCCCTTGCAACTTTTCTGTCCACTGACTTTTGCCCAAAACTGAAATGCCTCGGGCATGGGAACGTCAAATGGCTAGGATTCCATTAGCTTGTCCACACATGCCAACCTCACGATAATTCACCATGTTTGATATAAATGGCAAGTTGTATTCTAAAAGTTCTATGAAATGAAGGTTCTTCGACGATTTTTTAGGGGGACATTTGCCCAAAATCCACAGATTTGAGTGATTATTTCTGTCTAATCTGAGTTTTTATTTTGTTTTTATAACATTATTTTATTTATTTTTATATTTTTTATAAATTTAGATTTAATTAATCACATTAATTGAATTTAGATTTAATTAGTCACATTATAGCATTAAGCCAATCATAAATAGTTTTTTTTTATAACATTATTTAATTTTTTTTTATAATTTTATGAATTTAGATTTAATTAATCACATTAACTGAATTTAGATTTAATTAGTCACATTATAACGTTCAACCAATCATAAATAGAAAATTTAAATTTCAGAACTTCAAAAATATTTTTTTTTTTCAAAATATTTAATTTAATATATTATTTTTTATAAACATGATGATAACATACATTGAGACTATATTTGGTAAGGGATTACTTATATTTATTTAAAATTTTATCACCATAGTTTTGATGAGTTAGAAGGTTACGAAGGAAGGTACTGTAACAAATATTTTGAAATTGATATCTAATATGGGTTACATAGGACATTCTGAGCGAAAGTGTTTTTCATCTTCAACCTTCTTAGTGTCACAAAAATGACTGGGAATTGTCCAACACTCACTTTCACTATCGAGCTCATGATAATCTGTTCTTATTTTAGCAATGTTTTTCTTCTTCCTTACACTAGTGAAAACAAATACATAATTTTGATCTTTTAGATTAGGGTTAATCACCTTTGATAGTATCTTAATTTTATTTTATCCTTTAATTCTTTATAGCACCACAATTTCTCCTTAAATTTATATGTAATAATATTTTTAATATTATTGTTATTCCCCAATGATTTAGCCAAGACTTGGCATCTTTAGGCCATTCTCTCTTGAGCCTTAGGTGGTTTTGTTTAGAGTTTGAAGTAATTTTGGGAATCCTCTTTTCATCTATGTTGTTTATCTTGTTCTTGTATATTAGGTATATAATCATAGCCATGCTCTCAATGGGGTAGAGGCTTTCTTCTACGAGGAGGATAGGATATGGTGTATTGATTTTAATTTTGAAATATAAGTTATAAAAATATTTTGAATTTGCTATATTTTCTTCATGATTCTCTAGAGGTGCTACATCCCCAAACTTCACATTCATATAGGATAACAAGAGTGATAAGAGTCTCAAAGAAGAATTTTTTCTTATCCCAAATCCAAAGGTCTAGTGATTTACAATTGTTTTCAAGCCAATAAGAATCTTTCCACCCTCCATTTATCATTTTCTCAATTCTATAGCTCTAGTGAGATTGTAATTTGTGATGAATATTTATTTTGAAAAAAATGTATAAAGGCACTTCCTCGAAGTTTTTGTTGTCATATACGACAATATCCTAAGTGAAAAATTTTGGATTTAATTATCATCTTTGGTTCGTCAATATTCACTGTCATACCCATATTAGAGAAGAAATTTGTGGATTCTTAGTTACTTGTTGATATCAAAGGGATTTTTCTCCACAAGAACAATATCATTGGTGTAAAGGAGGATGATGACTATACCAACAAGAGTTGAGCCGATACAACTTGCTTCTTCCAAACAATCTTCTAACTTATCAATGTATATGCCAAAACTGGTAGGGGACATGGGACAACCTCGTTTGACTCCTAAATTACAATTAATTTCTTTCGACCATCCCTCGATGTCTTAAACTTGCCAATAAGATTCTCATACAACTTTACCATAGTAGTTCTCAACTTGAAAGTAATTTTTATCTCTTCTAACCTATTCCAAAGGTTTGTCCTGAGCACCATGTCAAAATATTTTTGAAGTCAATGAAACAACAAAGGAGAATTGTTTTATTATTGTGACACTCCTTAGTAATTATCCTAAGCATAACGATGTGGTCCACAGTAGAATGATAGCTCCTAAATCTAGCCTGGCCTTTAGCTATTTTTCTGTGGCTTTTTAGCCATATGCTAATCTTCTTCTCCAAAATAATTCCATATAGCTTGGCTAAAATGGGGCAAATCATAATGTTCCTATAGTTAGAGGGATTAATTTTATCCCCACTTCTAAAAATAAGTACAATGAGGCTTTGCATCTAGGGTTTAGGGAATCACTGCTTGACTGTTAAATTAAATAGATTGTGTATGTGATGGATGAGGATAGGCCCTCCATTTTTTAATATTTCATCTGCGTATCCTTAGATGTCCTTAGCTTTTCCTTTTGCGAGATGATTAAACCCAAACTCGATGTCTTCTATAGAAAAAACTTTCTCCTCTATGGAAACACTTGGAATGTTGTCTACAACATTAGGGGATTCATAAATATTTTTAAGATAGGATTTCAAGTCCCTTAAGGGAATCATATTATTATTTTTAGTTTTACACGTCATAATTTGCCTCCATAATTTCTTAGGATCTAACTTAGATAAGTTCAAAATATTCTCTTGTTTTAATTAGGGATTTGTACCTATTTATCTTATTGGATTTTAAGGATTCATTAGAAGCATCATTAATGATTTTTCAAGCAATTTTACACTCGTTATCATACCAAGTGTTGGATGTTCTATTTTTCATTTTCCATAACACAATGATGGAGAACTTGTTAATGGAAGTAGAAAGGGTTGTCATAAAATTATGATAGAGGTTTTCAACATTGTTCTTATAACATCAAAGATTAAATTCATTGTTTAAACCCTTTAAGAAAATATTATCTTTATTTTTCTCAAAAAGCAAGTGCATATGGTTATCGAAATTTTCATATATGAGGTTTTTGTGCGTGGCAAAGTTTAGAGTTAGGGTTAAAGGTCTATGATAAGAGTCAAGATCATGATCATTTAAAAGCACAAAATTTACTATTTCGTTGTATACGAGGATAATAGATTTCACATAATCCATGACATTGTTTCCCAGCCCATGAATACAAGCCACCCGATTGGATTTTGGCCACTTCATTAGACCATTGAAAATTATTATATATTGAGAACTACAAAGCTTGATTAGCTTGGTACCAAAAAAAATCTTAGTCTGGCCTTTTGAGTTTCTTTTGTATATGCTAGCTTAAAAAAGGTCCTCATTGTAAGTTTTAAACCTGCGAAGTAAAGCAATGCATATAGATTCTTAAGCAATACAAAAATTAATCAATGACTCATACACAAAGTACACAGAGATTTTATACCGGAAACCCTCAACCGGGAAAAGCTTTCTTATTTTCATTATATCGAAATTCACCATTCACCATACAATATATACAATGTTTTTAGGTATTCCGTAGATACCAAAACCCTAATCCCTTAATCCAGGATTAATTTACAAAGACGCAGTTGTCGTATCTGACGCACCCACACACACAAACATGCAAAGAATATAACACATACCCAACACTCATTTAGCCATAGAGGATTAGGGTTGGAATCATTACATATAAGAATAACTTGATTAGTTGTAGTGATAACATTAAAGTCTCCTAGCAGGAGGATACTACCTTCATTTATCAGACAATAAGTATCTTGTTCTAAACTATTGTAGGGACAATTTTTATCTAGATTGTTTTTCTTATAAAAGGTAAGGCACAAAATAATAGATTGTTATATAAATCTTCTTAGAATTAATATATGAATCTCCATTCATATGAACCGATTAATAGGGTCTATCTTATGAAGAAAAATCTAGGGATAAATGTTTTTTTTTTTATGTAACATGTTATGCCACAAATCCCTTTGCAGTAGGATTCTTGTGCCATGCTAACCAAAAGAAAATCCTTCTATGTTAGGGACCTTAGATTCTTCACGCCCCCAAGTTTCAACTAAAAATATAATATCAATTTCACTCATGATTCAACTTGACATAGGACCTTTTCTCCATGGAAAGCCATGGAAGTTCCAAGAGAGGATCTAGAGTGTCCCAAATTCCTATTTATTATTATCTTTTTGGTCTCCATCCCTAATAACAACTTTTAAATTCCTAATTATTGCCCATTTTCCTTCCTTCCTAGATTCTTTTACCTTTTGAACTTCCCTCTTCAATTCAACTTGGTCTTCTTGAATGAGGTCTTCATTTATAAATATTGATGACCCTTTTAAGCTCAGAGATTTATTTAGTATGCCATATTTATGGTCATTAGAGATTACCTTGACATGGATCAACCTATCTTTATGTTCGATTATTTTTTCCAACCTCTTTGATTTTATGAAGAAAGTTGTTTCAATTTGTGGTTTATTGTTTAGTTCTTCTTTTACTATTTCTAGCATGTCCTCATATTTTTTTCTCTTTTATACCAAAAATTATGATGTTCAAGGCTCTTTTGTTACACTCATGATATAACTCTACGAGCTTATTCATTTCCTTTTTGATGGGTTTGATATCCAATTTACTTTCCAAACTATTTAAGGCCAAATTGTTAGTTAGGTTTTCTTCTAGCTTTTTAATCTTCCTGATATTATGATTTTCTTCGACATCTCCTTCTTGGGTTGATCGTTTATTTTCTTAGATTTTATTTTCCATTTACTGTAATCTAACCTCCAGTTTCTCCAACTGAGTCTCCAACCTTCATATTTTATTGTCTATCTATGTCTAATTCTTGTCTTCTAAGGATCTAAACTTATTATCAAGGATTACCTCTATCTCTATTTGAAGTTTGGATTCTCTTTGTTCTCTCCATTTTTTATAATGATTCAATATGTTCTAAATTTTATCTATGGTTACATTGTTAGACCTCCCCTTGAGAGGTTTTGGTACCTGTAGCGAATATCTCATTTTGGAAAGAAAAAAAAAAAGAATTATAGAAGGAACTTGTGCACCTGATTCATAGCAAGGTTTGAACGATAGCAAAAACAACCATAATGGAGCTCAAATATACATCAACACAATTGTTGACCAAAACTTGGTCAATTCTATTTTCCCACGCTTGGAATAATAAAAAAATTGATATCATTGAAAACAACATCGTATAATGATGAGATGATAGTTTTTCAACATTGTCAGTTGATCTGACTGTGGGGAAGCCCTTGCAAATTTTCTGTCGACTGGATTTTTCCCAAAAATGAAATGCCTTGGGCAGGGCAATGTTAGATAGCCAGGTTTCCATTGGCTTGTTCACACATGTCAACCCCACCATAATTCATTATGTTTGATAAAATGACAATTTCTTAATTTTTTATAATTTCATCATTTTATTTATTTTTTAATAATTTTAATCCAATTTAAATTTAATTATTCACATTAGAACATTTAACTAATTATAAATAAAATTTTTAAATTTCACAATTCCATTTTAAAAATATTTAATTTAATATATTATTTTTTATAAATATTATAAAACATTAAAAAAATTCAACATATTAATAAAAAGTCAAAAATAGTTGACCGACAACCAAAACATATAGTCGCACATAGGCACCAATAAGGGTTGCTTCATAATTTTTTGCTTTAGGAAAGTTAATCGGTTCTTAGTGCATTCACGTTTCGTTGAGGTTTGTTAAGAACTTTATTTGTTTTTAATTTTTTTTTTTTAAGTAAAAAAGATGGAACCTGTTATATTATCATAATCAAGGTACAATAACTGTTTGCGATGCCAACTGTCCCGCCTAAACAGGAAACCGAGACAACTGGGCATCCTGTGCCATGTGTTTCCCATCTAACAAAATTGACATGGTTCCGTCCTGCCCGAAGGAAACCAGGACTATCACATATGAAGTTTAAACTGTATGCCATAAACTAGTTATAAGAAAACTAAAAACTAACTGGGCCATAGCTTAGTTCAGAACAGAAAAAGAGATTCCTAACCAAGAACATCATTGAACCTTTTTTCCTGTACGCTCCTCCTCGTCCCCATGCTGTCGCCAGCCTGCTGGAAGCACGTAAGTCTGCGCACACGTTGGGCATTGCCGCTGTGGAAGAGTTCTGGAGTGGGCTGCGAAAAGCATATCAAGCCATTGATCAATTCTGACAAGGCGAAAGACCTGGTCGTCTAACAGACTCCTCAGCTCGAAGATGAGAGCGAGGTACCCCGAGTCGGTGAAGAGTGGCTGCTCCTGCCAGTGGGTGTCGACGGAAGCGAGGTGTATGGGTTCTGTTGCGTCTTTACTTGTCTGCACCGAGCGGTTGATAAGCTGGGTCGCCGCCTCCATGGGTGCACCAGGGGGGTCTCTTCTTCGACAAAGCAGGTGGTGAAATTCTCCTCTGGGCTGTTGGCTTTGGAACCAGGCTGAATGCCCGCAGGCGGAGGCTTGTCTTCTGAGCCAAACTCAGTGGGTGGATTCCAATTGTCTGGGATTGTGAACATAGGGAGATTGGGATAGCTCGGCATGGCGTCCTCCAAGGTAATTTCTTCCACGTACGCCATAGGAGGTGTTCGTGGTTTCCTGCGCCTTTGGATGGACGCCATGGCCAGCGCCTGCTCAAACTTCTTCTGTCTCTGGCGTCGAGATTCGGCCGTGTGCCAAGCGACACCCCTGCGCGGCTTTCCTCATGCTCTGGGAATGGTGGAGACCCTGGAGATGACCAGGGTTCCTTGCGAATGGACTTCTCTGCTCCAGAGTTTCGACGGGACCTTAAATCTCTTCTCCGGTGGAATGAACGCTGCTATGGACGAAT
Organism: Picea sitchensis; assembly: GCA_010110895.2. Classification (NCBI taxonomy): domain Eukaryota; kingdom Viridiplantae; phylum Streptophyta; class Pinopsida; order Pinales; family Pinaceae; genus Picea; species Picea sitchensis. The sequence goes on along the minus strand of SNQJ01S0026775.1, from coordinate 231,327 downwards.
GCCGCTCTGTTCTATCAATTCCGGTGATAAGGAGGAGGACAACCACGACCGCCATAGCCATTAAGGCTTGATGCTGAGTGCGCTGGTGCCTGGTACTGTTCACTTGCGCGAAGGGGCTCATCGCTTGGGTATGGATGCGCCAATCCATGGTGTGTTAATGGTTGAGGGGATGGTCGCCAGTGGAATCATTAATATTGCGTCCCGACATAATTCCGCGTGGCTCCGATTTACTACGTGGCACCCCATCCAGGGGTTTATTTATTTTTAAATTATTTGAGTGCATTACTTACATTTATTCTATATCAGTTTTAGTCTTATTAATAAAGTTGGTCTCTTTTTAAAGGACTTAAACACATAATTAAATCTGCTAGCATATAAAGATAATAGTGAAGACATTTATCATAATATTACAACCCTCTCTATTTTCATAAAAAATTCTCTATCGAAGTATTGCGTAAAAAAAAGGAAAGAATTGCCAACCCTTGGTATGATAACGAGTGTAAACTTGCTAGAAAATCCATTAGGGATGCATGTAATGAGTCTTTGAAATATGATAAGATTAATAAATACAATGTCCTAATTAAAAGGAAAAATTACACTACATAAATAGAAAACAAGAGAATCTTTTGCACCTTTCTAAGCTAGATTCAAAGAAATTTTAGAGGCAATTTCTGACTTGTAAAACTAAAGAAAATGTTATAATTCCCCTGACAGACTAGAATTCCTATCTTAAAAATATTTACGAATCCCGTAATGTCCTGGAAAAAATTCCAAAAGTTTCTAAGAAGATGATGTTTTTCTATAGAAGACATAAAGTTTGGGGTTAAGTGACTTGAAAATGGGAAAGCTAATGACATCTAAGGATGCAAGCTAAAATATTAAAATTTGGAGGGTCTATTCTGATCCCTCACATACACAAGCTCTTCAATTTAGCACTCGAGCAGGGATTCCCTAAACTTTGGAATCAAAGCCTCATTGTACCTATTTTTACAAGGGGGGCAAAATAAATCCCTTTAATTATAGGACCATTATGATTAGCCCCATTTTATCCAAGCTATATGGAAGTATTTTGGAAAAAAATAAATTCATATGGCTAAAAATCCATGGAAAAAGAACTAAAGGTTAGGCCAGGTTTAGAGGTTATCATTAAACCGTGGACCACCTTATCACGCTTAGGATCATTGCAGAGGAATGTTGCAACAATAAAACCAATCTCCTTTGTTGTTTCGTTGACTTTAGGAAAGCTTTTAACATTATGCCTAGGACCAACCTTTGGAATAGGTTAGAAGAGCTAAAATTTCCCTTCGGGATGAGAGTTGTTGCGGTAAGGTTGTGTGAGAATGTTATTTCCAAGTTTAGGAGCATTGATTGTTTCTCAAAAGAAATCAACTGCAATATAGGAGTCAAACAAGGTTTTCCCTTATCCCCTACCCTTTTTGGAATTTGCATTGACAAGTTAGAAGATTGTTTGGAAGCCGCAGGTTGTGTTGGTCCAACTCTTGCTAGTATAGTAACCATCCTTCTTCTCTATGCCAATGATATTGTTCTTATGGAAAGGAAACCCTATGACATTAGTAAGCAAATTAGAATCCTCAAGGACTTTTACTCTAGTACATGTATGATTGTGAACACTGACAAAAATAAGGTATGATCATGAAATCCAACAAGATGACCTACGATAATTTTGTATATGACAACAATATCTTGGAGGAAGTGCCTTCCTACAAGTATCTTGGAATTAATATTCATCACAAGCTCAATTGAAACTATAACATTGAGAAAATGATAAATGAAGGGCGGAAATCTTATTATGGGCTTGAAAATAATTGTAAATTAGCAGGCATTTAACTATGGGATAAGAAAAAGATCATATTTGAGACTCTTGTCATCCCTGTTATCTTATATGAATGTGAAGTTTGGGGATGCAATATCTCTCGAGAATCCTGGAGAAAGATATAGAAAATCCAATTTTTTTTATAACTTGTAATCTCAAAATTAAGGGAAATACACCCTATCATATCCTCCTCATTAAAGTGAGCCTTACCCCCATTGAGAGCACAACTATGATTAGGTACTTAATGTATAAGAGCAAGAAAAACAACATGGATAAAAAGAGGCTCCCAAAAATTTCTCTAGACTCTAGTTGAAACCACCAACGACTCAATCGGGGATGGCATAATGATGCCAAGTCTTGGCTAAATCATTGGGGAATAAAAGAAGAAGTTATTCTGCAGAATACCGATGATATTAAAAATATTGTACAAGCTAAATTTAAGGAGAATATATGACGTGACAAAGAATTAGAGGATAAAAGAAAATTAAAATATTATAAGGAGGTGGTTAACCCTAACCTTGAAGATCAAAAGTATCTCTATGTTTTGACTAGTGTAAAGAAGAGAATCAATACTTCTAAAATAAGAATTAATTCTCATGAGCTGCATAGTGAAACTGTGTTGGGAAATCCCCAAAAAAAACATGGCAAGAAAGAATATGTCACTTTTGTGACACAAAGAGGGTTGAAGATGAAAAACACTTTATCCTAAAATTCATTGTGTATACCCAAATTAGATCCCAATTTCAAAATATTTGTCACAATATCAACCTTCCTAACCTTCCAAGTCATCAAAACTTTAGTGATCTTGGAATGCTTCTCTTAATTCTTTTCAAGCATCGAAATAATATTTTAAAGAAATCCAAGTAATGTTTTGGTTTTATTAAGGTTCGATAGACCAATTTTTGTCTCAATGGACATTAACCATCGTCGTCGTCATCATCATCATCAATAATAATAATAATCTAATTTTAAGGTCTTGGCCAAGCTAGACACCAAATTGGTGTATGAGACCCCCTTGTTTATGAGACAAGGGACCCCCTTTGGGAAACGATTTGACTATGAGAAAGCAATTCACATGGTTTTTTCAAATCAATTGAAACATGATATCCTTTTTATTTTATTTTATTTTATACATAAAATTAATTAGAGGCATGTCATCAAACAAATTACATCATAAAACATCATGTAATCAAACATTGAGTTTTGCAACACTTTAGTGAGCCTTTCGCCATACATTTTGATGTGAGCCTTTCACTGTACATTTCATTGTTCATCCCTTCATCATTTCTTATGTCTCTCATATCATAGTAGATCACAGTTCTTCCTTGTGTTGGAAGCATTTGGATGAAATTTCTTGTGTTGGATTTGAACCAGTAGAGGTTTATTTTTAGGAGCATTTTAATATATAGGTTTCATTTCATTCACTGTCATGTCAATATTGATGGAAATATTATTCATTGTAAAACCAAGCCTGGGAACACACTACACATGGCCTTCATAGTTAGGTTCTTGCAGGGCATAGTTGGACCACTCTTGCATTGGACAGTGGAGTCAAATGTCTTACAATCTGAACACAATGTGAGAATGAGGTATCAAGGATTATCTAGCATTTGTTTTAACTAAAACTGAAGATTATATATATATATATATAGGCACAACAAATTTGCATAATACAATTTTTACAAAAATTGTCTCATGGTTATGAGAGTCCTCGATTGCTATCATACTGACATACAAATTAAATTATTGTTTATGCATCCATGCAATTAGGCTGCAAAATACTTTAATAAAATTTCCAAGTAAAAAAACACATTTGTGATACATTTATCAATGGGGTGATTCATTGTCTGGTTCCTCTCGTGCTTCATCTTGTCTTGGGTAATTTTCTTCTAATTCCATAGGCTCCACATATGTCCTCGTTCTTCACTTGAATTTCCAGTGTGAGAAATTCCTAAAGCCTGATTGTTTGAAGCAGAATGAGATTGGTGTGGCATCACGATTTCCCTTAATTGTTGACATTTTCGTTCCAGATTATCAATGCATTGAAGGAGTGATGCTACCATGCGTTCAAGTGCACTTGTCCTCTATCTTTATATTAGGGACCTTACCCCTCACGTAGATAGAATAATATAGTTTCCATGTAATAAAGGCCGACATTAGTTAGTAAGGCCTATTTAATAATTATGAACAAGTCAATGTAAGAAGACACAATAGAAGCTTCCGCTTCTAGAAAAATCTTCCTCTATAATGTTCTTTAGAATATATAATTAGTATAAATAAGAGTAGGAGCCATGACAAAGCTTGTCTTCAAAATTATTGTAATAGAGATTTTCTCCGCTAGAGGTTTTCCTCCTCGAAAAGGCAAGTGAACATTACTTTCTTTCAATAAAAGTATTATTGTTGGTATTGCTCTTCTCAATATTTTGTTGTTCCATTGATATTTGTTGAATATTTTTTTTTTCATATTATATTACATCTAGTACTTTATAAGTGGTATTAGAGCACTTTCCTTGGCAGGAATTGTGGGTAATTTTTATTTTCATGGTAGAGACGTACACTATCGGCATCTTTAAAGAAAAACGATATGTCGTTCAATGGGTAAAATCATGGTGGGGAAGACTACACACAAACGATACAGATGGATTCACATGGTTTCATATAAACCAAAACTTTCACCCTTGTTGGAAACCTCTTTAACCCTTGTTGGTACCCCTCTAGTAGTACCGCATCAGACAGAATCTGTACACGACCATCACTCCCACGTACCAGTAGGTATATAGGGAGTCCTCTAGGTCTCCTAAAATCATCCCTAGATCAACCGATTGGTCGCATGACTACTATGGTGGCATCGAGAACAACACTCGAGAAGATAATTTCTAGTACCTGGGTAATCGGGTAGTATGGCTAAGGGTATGGTCGAGCCTCCTTAGTTGGTGCCCTAAGATATTGGATCAAGTACTATTGTTAGACCCCACATGTATATCGAAGAGCTATAACACAGTTCAAATCGTTGTCCATAGGCACCCTACAAATACTAACGAGGAGGGAACATTCTAACAATGAGCGTAAAAGATATTTTGGTTGGGCAACCTTGCCTTCTGCATTCTGGTTGAGAAATTCCTACACATTTTTCTATTAAGAATTTTGGCATTTCGACGTTGCAGTATTATTCAGGCTAGAGTATAACTCCGTAGGAGTTAAAAAAAAATTGGGTCTGGTCAACACCCTTATTTAATACCTATCTCATTGGATTCCTCTTTTCGTCCTGATCACTATGATACTTGTCATTTTTAACCTTTTTTACCCTGTGGACCCATACCCTTCCCGACACATTTATTTCCCACTTATCCCATTGGTTTTCACTTGTTTCCCTGATCGTAGTGGTATATATCACCTATATACTTTTGTATCCATGGACCCACCCCTATTTCCCTCATGGCTCCCACCCGCTAAGAAGAAATCAATTAGAAAATAAATACTGACCTTATTGCCCTTCAAGTCTAAGTGAATGAGGACATTCTTTCCATTCATGTGAAAATGGACTACATCCAGGAACAACTAGGTAGCCAAATTGTTGAAGTCAATTCCTCTCTCCAACAATTCATGAACAAATTCCAGGGTCCTTTCTCCTCCGACCCACCTCTCTATCTTGAAGATATTGACTCCAACCGACCTCTGCACTCTCTTTCCAACTCCCTACCTCGTTACCATTGTCTTCCCAGAGTTGAGGTGAAAAAATTTGATGGACCAGATCCAATAGCCAGGGTCACTCAAATGGAACACTATTTTTCCCTGCATGGCATTACTGATGATTTGAACAAGCTTCATTACAAAATTCTCTATTTGGATCCAGAAGGATGGAAATGGTGGTAATGGCATACAAATTCACATCAAGGGTATGTTGCTTGGTCACAGTTTTTTGCTGAGTTGTATGAACGCTTTGAAATGGACACCCACCATTTAGGACGTCTGACCAAGTTGAAATAGTGGAAGATTTTATTGTTTCCTTTGATCACTTGGCTTTCTGAACGGATGGCATGATAAATGATTTTTTCAGGGAATGTTTTATCAGTGTCCTCAAGGATGAAATCCTTGCTCAGGTCACAATGCCTCGCCCCCATACTTGGTTGGAAGAAACTAAATGTGCCAAGGAGGCACAACATGCCATCTTGGTCTAGAGAAAAAAACCCACTTTTTTTCCCTGCCCTAAACCCACCATCCCTACCCCTCAGGCCACTCCTCTTAAGGTCCAAAAATTAACACAGGAAGAAATGGTTGAACACCAACTCAAGGGTCTCTTCTATAATTGTGATGACAAATACTTTCCAAGGCACAAGTGTAAAGAACATAAACTCTTTATGGCCATTTCAGAGGATGTTTTTGATGAAGATGTTGAGGTCTCTCCTTAAGCTGAGCTACCTCAAACATATAATCTTTCGCTGTGCATTGATCCTCCCGAAGTTGAACCACCGATTTCATTGAATGCTCTCACTAGTTTTTTTTTCTCCCCAAACCCTCAAATTGATTGGTTACGTTAATAATTGGAAATTCATCATCCTAGTTGACAATGGAAATACTCATAATTTCATTCATCACCACCTTGCTCAAGAGGTCAATTGCTATATCCATGCTGTCAAAAATTTTCAAATCATGATTGCCAATGGTGGTTCCATGAAATGTGGGTGGTGTTGTGAAAATGTGCACCTACAAATTGGTCAGTATAACCTGAAATCTCACATATTTTCTATTGACATGGGTGGTTGTGACATTGTTCTTGGTGTTGAATGGTTACACACCCTTGCCCCCATAACCATGGATTTTAAGGATTTAACCATGCAATTCCAACAAGAAGGAAAACAATATAAATTCCAAGGAATTACAACAAGGTCCTTGGAGATCATCAATTCCCACCGCATGGAAAAGTTACTCAAAAAAGGTCAGTCTGGCATCATTTCTCAACTCCATTCCATTCAAGCAGTTGAGACACCCTTGATACACCTTGAGCTTCAAGCTATCCTTTCCTGCCATCACATTATTTTCCAAACTCCTCGGGGCCTCCCCCCCTCCCATGGAGAGCATGACCATTCCATTCCTTTAATCTCGAGTAGTCTTCCTCCCAATGTTTTCCCTTATCGTCATCCATTTGCTCAAAAAAATTAAATTGATAAAATTGTCCAAGAATTGTTAGAAGCAGGTGTTATCCATCCTAGTACCAACCCCTATTTTTCCCATGTTGTCATGGTCCTCAAGAAGGAAGGAACTTGGCGCATGTGTCCTGATTTTAATTCCCTTAGGAAACTTACCATCAAGGACAAATTTCTCATTCTCGTCATAGATGATGTAATGTCCCCACTTTGGGACATCATCACAGTGTAGAGGTTTATGATGACCAGAGTAGCCAGATGGGTGTTATAGCGAGTACATGGGTTATTGAGAGGCATTGTGAGGTCCAGCTTGCATTTCTCATCATATCTCATCATTATGAGCCATTCCACATAGGTTGGTTTTGGTTATGTTGCATTCCAATGATTTCCATGATTTTGACTATTTTGAGCTATAAGT